>JAKCPI010000661.1:0-25909 GCA_023213315.1 Euborellia annulipes
AGTTTATCCCTTTCACGTTTGTAAATTTTCAAGTTGTTGATCTGTTGCGTAAAGAAAGTAAAAAGATAAAATGTTTTCTATAAATCGACTAGCACCCCCTCAAAATGATTTCTCACAACCCTGGGGGCTGCAGCCACCAAAAATATTATTTATTTGTTAAAAAAAAAAATAAAAAATAATAATAATAATAAGCTAAGGTAAAGGCACCAGTAATGGACCATGCACCAGTAATGGACCTTTTGGCAGAGATTTTGATAAAATAAGGAATAGGTATTTTTTGCAGCGTTGATTTTATATGTATATTCAAGTTACGTTATCTGGCTTCTTGTTCTTGCAGTTTGCGCATGCTCGTTTAATCACTTTATCATTTTATCGCATTTTGATGTCCAGCGTTTTGCAAGACGATACTATACATTGCTCTTCTCCTAGGTTATTTTGGTTAAGGATCGCTGGCTGTCTATATTAAAATATTAACCAACCACAAAATATTTAAAGGAAAGTTTATATATATATTTATTCTTAGAATAATAACCTAGGATAATAGTCGATATTTTACTATATAACCTTATCTTGAACAGTAGGGGAGGGGGTGGTCCATTACTGGTATGCTTTTATCTTACAGATTACCTAGAAATGGACCGGGGCGGTCCATTTCTGAATTAATTAGAATTTTTTATTTTTGTTTTATAATGTTAATTATGATGTTCTGGCAGCCAGTAGATTATGTAGACCTGATAATTATAGTGCTAACTAACCGTATTTCAGTAGTAGACCCCATGGTCCACCATTAGTTTATGATATGGTCCACTAATAAAATGCCAAAAATAAAATGGCCAAAATGAAAAAAAATAAACTAAAAAAAATAAAAGGCAAGATGATCAATATAACATGTCCAAAAATCTACGGGTTAAATATCTGAAAGATGGCTTAAAATTTATAGAGGACAAAATAGGCACAGATAAAATAAACTCATTTGTGCCAACATGCAGTCCATGGTCCGGAGATCCTCATGACTTATCTTTTATACTTATTTTGGAAGAAAACTAAAATAGAGCTAGATTCATCCACCAAGTCAGCACTGAAGAGAGAGAAACTGATGTACTCTTGAAAGAGCCGATATTCGAGGAAATGCCTTCATGTAATGAGTTCACTGTTTCTGAGTCACTGATGCAAACTATTGAAGTATCAGAAAGAATACTTTCGGTAGTTTCAGGAATGCTTCCCAGGAATATTTAAAGAATTTGAAAAAAAAAGCAAGAATTTGAAGAAAAAGCAAGATCTTGAACAGTTGAAGATAGAAAAAGCTACTGAAAGGAAACTAAAGAATGAAGAAAATTCAAGCGAAAAGAGCTCTTGAAAAAAGTACATTTAAATTTATCTATACCATCTTCTATACTTATTTATAAAGAGAGAGAGTGAGTTTGTTTGTATGTAGGGGCTAAGCTCAGAATTTACTATTTTTTTTCCAAAGCTATGGGGGGGGGGCACATGCCCCCCCTCTGTCAAATGACGTTCCTGACTTTATTATCCCGTTTTATTCCATTTATCCTCATAGTCATTTAATCTAACAAGTTAAATGGCTAAATTAAAATTAATTGATGAGGGTCCACTACTGGCGCTGAACATGGTCTATTATTAGGTTTTAGACGGTCCACTACTAGCTCCAACGAATTAAGATGGTTTTATATTTATTTATTTAAAATGGAAAACTTTATAAAAGTGTATCTTATATATTCTTAATAAAGAAATATCAGTGAATAATTTAAGCCCTCCACCAGCAGTTTCTTTATTAAAATAAAAATTCTGTGCTGAAAATTAATAAAAAATTTTCTTAAATGGTCCACTACTGGTGCCTTTACCTTACTTGTTTAAGTAAAATACGAATAGATTACACCTACACTAGTCGGCAAGAACAAAAGTTTCGACACAATTCCTTCGCCTTAAGTAAAATAACCCAATAGACACTCATGTAAAAAATAAAAATTATTATTTTTTCTTATTAAATATGATTCGTGAGATTGTGTGTAGAAAGAGAGAGTTGGCATTATTAAAAATAATAATATAGTTTTAATATGCAAATTATAAATACCTTATAATTGGAGTGAGATGAGGGGGTGTGTGTCCTTTTATTCTCACTAATAGAATCGCAATAGAAGAGATGATTTTTGCACAGAGATGCCTCCTTCCTCGAGATGAATTCAACTAAAAGACTTGACTAGCTAATAATTTGCAATTGCGTATGTGCTGTTTATTTTATAATAATGATGACGAACATGGATGTTTTTTTCTAAGATCTCTCTCCTGAAACAAAGAAATATTATTATTAAGCTATTATATTCAATCATTAAATATTCAATAAAGATTATTTTATTAAATCATTGTTTTGATTTATCCCTTAATCCTTTCACAAATATTCTTTTTAATTCTAATCCTAATATTGGAATATTTATTTTTGCAGAATAATTATTTGACTCATCTTATGAAAGTGTTATTTGGGCTAGGGGTGTTATAAATTTTAAAAAATTCAATTTTATGTAAGAGAATCTTAAAAATGATTGATTTTTGAATTAAAAAAAAAATCGTTAGAGCGAATTTTGAGAAAATCTAAAAAAATTAAAAAAGTACAAGGTAAAATACAATACTAGTATGATCAAAAGCTTATTTTCACGTTTTAGGTGGGTGTCTAACTTAAATATAAAATTTCAACTCCTAGCTCAATTCTTTCAAGCTTTAAATTTAACCCAGACAGACACACAGACAGACAGACACACCGACAGACCATGTCGCGAAATCCACTTTTTTGGACTCAAGGGACCTCAAAACGTGTATATCCATCAAAATCTCGACATCGAATTTTTGACATGAATCCAATACTTCATCTCTATATTTTAACATATATAGGTAAGTGTTTTGACTCAACTTCGTTTTATTCTGGCCAATTAGCACCCTGATAAACACAGAGACTTAAACAATTTTTAAAAAAAATCGCACTTATTACTATACGACTGACGAGAGATAAAAGTATAAGAAAGCAACCCTCCTATTCATTTCTATAGGCCTAATATAGAAAGCAGATAATGTTTTTAAATATAATTAGAAATATTTTCTGATTTTATTTACAGTGGCGTACCGAGGGGAGGGCGGGGGGGGTCCGCCCCAGGCAGGGGGCGGATCCAGAGGTGTTTCTCGGGGGGGTAATTTGGAGTGACTCGTCGCCCAGCACACTATTTTTTCTTAATTTCACTAATTTAAAGGCGCATTCTGTACTTGTTTGCCAGAATATAAATACAAATCAAATTTTTAAGTATTAATTTTCTTAAAATTTTACGTGAAAAGTGAATTTTGCAAAAAAAAGGTATTTTTTTCTCAAATCTCGGGGGGGGGTAATGTACCCCCTTACCCCCCCTTGTATCCGCCCTTGGCCCCAGGTCCCGAACCGGCATAGGCCCCCACATATTTATAAAAACAAAATTTAATGAAAATTTTTCTTTGAGAGGCTCTTGCCCCTCGGGGTTCAAGGATATACGGTATTTTAAAAATATTTTGTGTATGGAGTCGAGGGATATTTAAAGATGAGCACCCCCCCCAAAAAAAAAAATTCAATATAAGGCCCCCTCTTCTAGTGCCGCTACAGGCCCCCAACTGCCCCGGTACGCCTCTGTTTATTTAAGCCTTTTGGATATCAAATGGCTTAAATAAGAATGCCTGGACCCTCAATAGATATATTTACAAATAACGAGTATTGTTTAAAGTCTTAAATCCAGAAAAGCAAAATATTCAAAAAAAAAAGGTACACTCCCATTCAAAATAAAGTTTTAGAAGCTGAGTCAAAAGATAGATAGATAGAAGTTTATTATGGGCCAGAGCTGTTTAGCTCCATTAGCCCTTGTAAGATTTTTACTTTCTCTTAGCCTATATATGAAATATATAGGAGAGAAAGTATTGCGATCATGTCAAAAATTCGATGTCGAGATTTTGATGGATATACATGTTTTGAGGTCCCCTGAGTCCAAAAAAGTGGGTCCCGCAAATTGGTCTGTGTGTGTGTATGTGTGTGTGTGTGGTGTGTCTGTATGTGTGGACAGATTTTTAGCATGAAGGAATTGAGCTACCGGATTGAAATTTTATATTTAACTTAGGTACCTTCCCACACGCTCAAAATAAGCTTTTGAACAAAATCGGCCAAAAAGTACTAGTACTTTACTGATGTACTTTTTCAGTTTTTTTCGATTTTCTCAAAATTCCCTCCAAGGATTTTTTTTAAAATTCATAAATGAACTATTTTTTAGATGCTCTTTAAAATGTATATTCTCATTTTGCCGTTGAAATCTTCTGAAGACCACTTTACTCTTGTTCTTCATAGGAAAGATAGAAATGGTTGCCATGGTAACGGAATTTAAATCTTTTTCTTTTATTAGATTAAAAATCAATTATTATTTAAATTCCCATTTTTTTTAAATTTATTTGTGTCTTTAATTGTTTCAAAGAAAACATATATGTCTCTCTCTCACTTGCAAACATTATCGTCTCTCTCTACTCTTTTTTAAATTCCCTTTCCACCTCATCTTCGCATAGGAACAATGTTAATTTCCTATAGGGATTTGTATGTTAATTTCGATTCAAAAGGGGGTCCCCTTTGGAACTTTTTAGGCATTTAAAATTTTTTTTCCAATTCTTATGAAATTTTGTATTTATTTACGATTCTATATTGTGTATAAAATGTCCAAATATGAGATTAAAATTTTGAAAAATAACCATAGTTTATTTGAAGCAGTCAACAATTAAAATGCAAGTTTGAAACTAAGGTGCTATCGGAATAGAATAGAATAGAATAGAAGTTTATTATGGGCCAGAGCTGTTTAGCTCCATTAGCCCTTGTAAGATTTTTTACAATAAGAAGAAAAAAAAATGCATTTTTGCTTAGCTTTTTCATACAAAGTACAGTTTTTCCTCACAATTTAGCATTAATTGGTAAAACTCTCTTTTACATTATTTTAGGAAAAGATCTCCTGTCTTACCTTACTTTGACTTTTGCAAAGGGAAGCATGAGAAAAACAATAAAAAAAATCAAAAAAGAAAAACCACATTTAACAGAAGGGTTTTAGAAAACAGGCCGCCAGCGCCCCCCGAGCAGCGCAGAACCGCGCCAAGACATCACCCCAAGCCCCAATCCGCGCTCCCCCCCCTCCGCATCCGCCAGGTATGTATCAAGATAGAAATTATAGCCGTGTAATCAGGTCCGCCCTCACCCCGGAAGAGAAAGATGCCAGCGTTGTGGCCCCCCCTCGCCCCGCACGGCAGAGCGTTCCATCGGGTGACCGACGTCACCCGGAATGACCCCCCATAGAGGACCGTCCTATGTGCGGGAACCGACAGGAGATTTTGTCTGAACTTAGAGCCCAGGAAATCAAAATATCCCCTCAGATATTCGGGACAGTCCCCCCCTAATAATCCTCCAGACAAGTTTGAGGCAAGCAAGTTCCCTAGCCGCCTCCACCCTCAGCCAGCCCAGCTCCTCGTATAGGGGAGAGACATGGGCGTCTCTTCTCAGTTGAAAAATATACCTGAGTGCATAATTCTGCGATCTTTGCAGCTTAATTGATTGGATGCAACTCAGGTCGGTCATCACAACTGCACCATAGGTGATCAGAGGTGAGACGAGTGCCCGTACCAGGTGGGCCCTAGTTTTTATTGATAAAAACTGCCCAATTTGCTTAAGGCTATGGATGGCGCGCGAAACCCTATTTCTTATTGAGTCGACCTCAGGGGCCCAAGTTAGATTTCTATCCATCAGGATACCCAGATTTTTGACCACATCCGAGAAGGGGATGCGCGAACCATCGATCATTACCGGGGCCAAGGAGTCATCATCAATTTTGTTTCTCAATCGAGAGTACCCTATTATTATAGCTTTTGATTTTTCCGGATTTATTTTTAATTTTAGATTATCAAGTGATGAGGCTATACGTGCTATTTCACAGTTCATTAGGTGGATGTTGGCATCAAGATTTTTTGTGTCGGAGTGGAGGTAAAGTTGAATATCATCTGCGTAGAGATGGAAATTTGCATTGGCTATTACATCGGGTATTGAATTAATATAGAGTAGGAAGAGTAGCGGTCCGAGAGCCGAGCCCTGAGGCACCCCCGCGTGGACCCCTTTATAATCTGATCTTGACTGACCCAAACAAACGCATTGAGTACGATTAGACAGATAAGACTGTAACCATCTTCTAGCTGTACAAGATATATTGTACAGTTCGAGCCGGCGCACCAGGATGTTATGGTCGACAGAGTCGAACGCCTTGGAGAGGTCCAACAGCACCAACAACGTCACCCGTCTCTCATCCATCGCCCGCCTAATGTCATCACAAACCTTTACGAGAGCAGTTACCGTGCTATGTGATCTCCTGAAACCCGATTGGTTGTTGTTTATTAGGTTGTGCTTCTCGAGGTAATCAGACAGCTGGGCGAATGCTATTCTCTCGAGTATTTTAGCAAGAGCAGGAATTATGCTAATGGGACGGAAGTCAGAGGGCTGTGACGGGTTAGCCACCTTTTTTATGGGCCTTACTAATGTCCTCTTCCATAAATCAGGAAAATCGCCGTTTTGGAGGGAAAAATTAATTAGGTGTGCCAGAGGCCCCGAGAGAACTTCTGCCAGAGGTTTTACCGGCGTCACGACCCGTGAAATAGTTGTTGAGAGAGAGAGAGAGAGAAAGTATTGGATTCATGTCAAAAGTCGATGTTGATATTTTTATGGAAATACACATTTGAGGCACCCTAAGTCCAAATACAAAGTGGTTCGCGCAAAATGGTCTGTCTGCCTGTCTCTCTGTGTTCAATTTAAAGCTTGAAGGACTTGAGCTACGAGATACTTTACTGACGTACTTTTTCAGTTTCTTTTGATTTTCTCAAAATTAGCTCTAACGTTATTGATTAATTATATTGGTAATAAATAATAAAGAGAAATGCAGCTATGGTTTGTTCTTTTTTAACTATATTGTTAATTTATATATGACAATATATTTTTTGTAAATTTTAATTACATATACATATTATAAATTTATAATGATGGATACCGGGAGACGTTCTACACGCTGATTTCTGGAGGTCACCAATCCCAGATTTAGCAGCGTTTGGCATTGCTTTACAGCAACGATTGTGGTGACTGTTGCTATACTCCGTTGTCAGGCCCCTCCCGTACTGTGATAGTTCAAATTTATATAAAAAAAATATTTTGTTTATGTTACGCCCAATAAAATCTACCTTGACATTATATCAAATCATACCAATAAAAAATATTTTTTTAATGAATATACAAATTTGAGGATTATCATTGAATTGTTATTTCATTTGACTTTAATATTGATAATAAAATCTGAATTTTTTTTTTTATGTAGAGTGATTCGATTTTTATTTCTGGTCTGTATAATCATCAATTAAAAATTTTATGATCTCTGTTTATTATTTGTTTGGAATATACTTTTATAAACAACATACTAAAAAATGGAATTTTATATTTTGACTTTCAATTTTATATTAATTTCTTGAATATAATAAATAAATATTCAATGATGTTAAAAAAGATCGTCTTAGAAAGTGAATGTGTTGAGTTTAATTGTAATTTGATGTCTTGAAAGGTGATCTTTGGTCAGTAAGTCTCTCTGTCCCTCTCTAAAACTAGACTCATCCATAAAATTCAAATGGCAAATGTTGTTAAGAGGCTCTATAAACCTTGTTGATGTTGATGTAAATGTATTATTCAGTATCTTTTTGCGGTTAAAACCAAAACCAATTTTGATGTTCAGCTTGTTAATTATATATTTATTATAAATGTATAAATGATGAGATGGATAAAAGGTTTATTTCTATATGCACGGAGAATTATAATCGAAAAAAAAAACCGATGGAAAGTTTAGTATAGTAAATATTTACGTAAATATTATCTAATAAAAAATGCAAAAAATAATAAAAAGAACTGGGATTGAAATGTAATAAATAAGTACAGTTTGAAATTTTCAAAAAAAAAAAATTTACACTACAAAAATATTTTAAAAGTTGAAATATACTGTATATGTATTTCAATAAGATATTAATATGCAATTAATATCTCGATTCGGACATGGCAAGTCATAGGTATATTAGTTGGTGGGCCAAATCCCACTATCCCTGGGAATTGAACCCAGGAACTCCAGCCCTTCAGCGACATCGGTGCTCTACCCCCTGGAATCAGCAACACCAATGTCTCGGAAAGGCTTGAGATCCTGGGTTCGATACCTATTTATTTATTTCAAAGAATGTCTGATTACACTCGTTGATATAAACCTTTCCTTTTTAAAAAAAGTAAAGGTACAAAAATCGTCTTCAAAGAGATGAACAGAACAAATAATGCAGTAATGCATTAGTCGCTTAGTATAATAATAATTTATAATTATTAAACAATTTTTAAAAAATTGTATTTTTATTAATTTCAAATTCGTTACTAAATTAACAATTATATTTTTAAATAATTTAAATGTTAAATATTAATTGTCATAATATAATGGAAAGGTGACTAGTATTTTAATCCGTAAATAATTTTACTGCCCTCCCACTCGGCTACTGTCACATTTTAGGGTTGAAATGAGAATTAAAATTAGCCATTTTGACATGACAGGGAGGACTTGGCCAAAAGCTTCAAATTAAAAGAATTCTAAGAGATAAAAAAAAATAATAATAAAAATAAATAACCTAGTAAGTTAAATATTATCCTATTATAAAATTTAGACTAAAGTCCGATTTTTTTTTTTTTATAACACGTCAATGAGTTTCTTATACATAATTTTTGGGAGATGTACAAAATATTAATTCGGAAATGCAAAAAATAAGTACGGTACTTCAGAAAAATATTTTATTTATTTAATATTTTATTGCTTAAATGATTTGATTTCTAAAATCAATGACCTGAAATGCCTAAAAAATAAAAATATATATAGCACACGAAAAGCTAAGCTATGACGACACATAAGGAGCTTTGCGAGTATCCTGAGTTAAAATTGTTGGGGCCCACTTATCCCGATTTTCCTTGTACAAAACTGTCGTTGGAAAATCTTTATAAATTGGAGTTTCTTAAGCTAATCTTGACGAAGGATCCTTAACTTAAGTACATAAAGGAATATCATTACTATATATAAAGAGCTAGCGGCTAGCTTCCGTCTGTGTCGATCAGGAAGCTGATTGGCTAAAGTTACAGGAAGTTAAAATTAACGGGAAATTTAAAATTTAAGTCAGAGAGGGAAATTTGAAAATTTCACACTTGAAAAAGACCCAAGGGCAAAAAGTTTTTGGGTTTTAAATTTATGGGGAAAACTACTGAACACATCCTAAAGGTCGCCCGCCAGGGCGTAGCCGGGGCCATTCTCATAAACCAAGGAAAATTTTTGGTTAATATAAATAAATAAATTATGAAAATATAAAATCAAAATGCCCTATAACGAAAAACAAATATCGAATAGCGTGAAGAGAGATTGACTGTAATGAAATGCTTATGAATTAATTATATTTTTTTTTTTTGCCAATTGAATTGAAAGAATAATTTTAAAAAAAGTGATTTCATTTTGAAATGGAAAAAAGAAATCAATTTAAAATGAAGTTTAATTATCGTATTTTAGAGAATAGTAAAAAAAATTTAAAAAAATGCTGCTATCTATGTGAAGAATAATTATAGAATTTATTATTTTTGAATTAAACTAAAGATTATAATGGCGGGCGCATTCAGTCTCACAGAATGAAAGACTACAAAAATTTATTATCGATAAATATAATTCAAACGAAACTAATTTTTTTATATTAAAAGATCTGGAATCTTTAAGAATAAGTTTATTTCTTAAACATTCCATACCTAAATGACTTAAAAAGTGTCTCCATAGGGGTTGAATATAAACCGTAACTTCGGTCGCTTCCTAACAAATAATTAATCAACAATATGTAATATATTTTTGCAGTACATTTAAAATAAGAAATGCAGAAATTTTCTAAAATTTTGAGTTTTCATTGATGAAAAAAATTACCACAGACATACACAGAGATCATTCCAAAAACTACTTAAATGGATTTAGGGGACCTCAAAAAGAATTTTGCCAGCTTCAATTCAATTTCGATTTTTTTTTACGATTACCCTGCCCAACCTATGGTTGGTGGAGAAAGTTAAAAATCTCAAATTGTTTTGACCTTGTTAAAGGTGTGTATTTTGACCCTTCTGAAGCCAAAAGATAAAAATTCTTCCCTATTAAAAGTTTATTTAAACACTTTGCTTCCCCAAATTTACATTGATCCCTAATATAAAAGGGAATTCCCTCTTTCTATCGCTCCCCCATGTTATCATTTAATACTCTCCCCTTTGAATGATTTTTTTTAACTTCCACCCTCATCTATAGAAAATATAATCAGAACATCAAAATTGTAACAAGCTAATTATCTATAAACCGCAGAACACGTTGAACGTTCAAGTCTATTTAGACATAGGCAGGCCCCTAATTCAAATGTTTGGAGGCAATTAATTTCTATACGTCCCTTTAGTAAAGAGAGAGCGAGGCCTTAATTAAGTGGCAAAGGACTAAAATTTGAACGTGATTGTAAAAGGAAAGAGTTGCTTGTGTTACTGGTGGGTTTGAATTAGGCTTAGAGAGGAGATATAAATATATAGGGTGAATATCATTAGCAAGCAAGCCAAGTCACCTGACCGCATTTGAAAACGCACAAGGGACAAGTGACAAATTCCGAATAGTACTCTCAATTGGAGTGAGGGAGAGGGGGGGGGAGATTAATATATATACTATACGGGGTTGAATTTCCGAATTTAATTCACTTGCATTTGCTTTTCAAGTAGTCTAATGATAATATATAACCCACGGAAGAAATATAGCATTTAGGGGAGTGCAAGTCAATTTGCTCGTGGAGTTAATATAAATAGAGAGTAGGGGAGATAAAACAACATATGAAAGGTGTTAAGTTATTGAACAGATAAGAGGTATTAATTTATACCATTTTTTGCAAATTAATGTCTAGTTAGGAATCTTGTATTCTTGTGGAAGAAAACATTTCTACAAATAGCTAAAGTTTCTTTAGTTATCGATGTTTGAAATTTACTTGGTCTTTGTAATAATCTAGTATTATAAATTCAATCGCAGATTGATTTAACAGAAAACATTTTATTTAATAATAAAAATATGTAATATACAAAACAAACACCCCTAACAACATAACATACAGTGATATATATTTACATACAAAGATATGTAAATATATATATCACGTAGGGGAGAGGGCGGGACATTGGGACACGAGGCACATTGGGACATTCGAATTTTAGCGCTACTAAATGTAAAGTTAGATTGTACTCTTTGACCATTAGTGTGCATTAAGTGCCCATTTTATTATAGAAAAATTTTAACAGGGTCAAGCTACGCCATAGCTAGTTACACGTTGCTACATCATATTTGTCCTGCGTTGTAAAAAAATCGGAAATCGTTTGAGGTCGATTATTTTCCATATGAACGTTTGAATTAAGACAGTTGAAATATTAGAGATAAGTAGACTTGTTTATTCTTACTATTTCGGTACATGCAGATGTAATTGTTTATTTTAGCTATTTGTATAGCCTCATTTTGTTTATAAACATGATTGAGGTAGATTGGGACATCTAGCGAGAGGCACATGTGGACACTAATAAATAAGAAATTATATATAATATTTAAGATATTATATTATTTATCTCTTTTTAGTTCGATTTAAATAAAAGCATTTTTTTAAAAACGTGTTTTTTTATTATATTTTTATTAGCTATCCTGAGTCGTGAAAAAGATTGATTTGAGGTTAAAAGGCCCGGGCCCCCTGAGGAAAAAAATTTCAAGAAAATGATTTTTTTTTAATTGAAATTTTAACCATGAAAATTATTTTTTATTAGAATTTTAAGGTGGGAGCGCAATGGGCCCGGGCCTGGAGATATTGCCCCCCCCCCCCCCCCTTGCCTCCCCTGTCTGCGGTCCTGATTGTGGAATATATTCGATCTGATAAATTGATTGATATTGTAGTCTTACTAATTGATTTTAATTTGTATTTTTTTTTTCTCTTTTTTAAGTGAATCGTTTATTTCAGAAACCACCTAAGCGACAAAATTTCAAATCATGTGTTTTTGGTGCTACTGTACAATTACTACAACAGTTAAGAGTGAACAGATAAAACTGCGTTGGCTGTTTTTATATATCTACCAGTGGCGTATTCAGGGGTGGCCAGGGGGCCGGGCCCCCCAAAGCCTTCTCCAAAACAAAAAAATACCTATTGCTTTCCCTAATGATTTTTTTTTAATAATTATTTTATCAACTCTCATAAATTCTAAAATCTAACAAAAAAACTTATAAATAATTGAAAAAATCTCTAATATTTACGAATTATGTATTAAAATTATTTTTTATTTCAAGAAAAAAATTTTTTTTTTATTTGTTTTTTATTTATAATTATTATATAATCTAAAAAAAAAATTTCTCCACTTTAAGTTTCTTGAAGAAGGGGGGGGGTTCATAAAACTTTTGCCCCCCCCCCAAGCAGCGCTAGTCCATCTAGCGAGAGGCACATGTGGACACTAATAAATAAGAAATTATATATAATATTTAAGATATTATATTATTTATCTCTTTTTAGTTCGATTTAAATAAAAGCATTTTTTTAAAAACGTGTTTTTTTATTATATTTTTATTAGCTATCCTGAGTCGTGAAAAGATTGATTTGAGGTTAAAAGGCCCGGGCCCCCTGAGGAAAAAAATTTCAAGAAAATGATTTTTTTTTTAATTGAAATTTTAACCATGAAAATTATTTTTTATTAGAATTTTAAGGTGGGAGCGCAATGGGCCCGGGCCTGGAGATATTGCCCCCCCCCCCCCCTTGCCTCCCCTGTCTGCGGTCCTGATTGTGGAATATATTCGATCTGATAAATTGATTGATATTGTAGTCTTACTAATTGATTTTAATTTGTATTTTTTTTTCTCTTTTTTTAAGTGAATCGTTTATTTCAGAAACCACCTAAGCGACAAAATTTCAAATCATGTGTTTTTTGGTGCTACTGTACAATTACTACAACAGTTAAGAGTGAACAGATAAAACTGCGTTGGCTGTTTTTATATATCTACCAGTGGCGTATTCAGGGGTGGCCAGGGGGCCGGGCCCCCCAAAGCCTTCTCCAAAACAAAAAATACCTATTGCTTTCCCTAATGATTTTTTTTTTAATAATTATTTTATCAACTCTCATAAATTCTAAAATCTAACAAAAAAACTTATAAATAATTGAAAAAAATCTCTAATATTTACGAATTATGTATTAAAATTATTTTTTATTTCAAGAAAAAAATTTTTTTTTATTTGTTTTTTATTTATAATTATTATATAATCTAAAAAAAAATTTCTCCACTTTAAGTTTCTTGAAGAAGGGGGGGGGGTTCATAAAACTTTTGCCCCCCCCCAAGCAGCGCTAGTCCATCTAGCGAGAGGCACATGTGGACACTAATAAATAAGAAATTATATATAATATTTAAGATATTATATTATTTATCTCTTTTAGTTCGATTTAAATAAAAGCATTTTTTTAAAAACGTGTTTTTTTATTATATTTTTATTAGCTATCCTGAGTCGTGAAAAGATTGATTTGAGGTTAAAAGGCGGGCCCCCTGAGGAAAAAATTTCAAGAAAATGATTTTTTTTTAATTGAAATTTTAACCATGAAAATTATTTTTATTAGAATTTTAAGGTGGGAGCGCAATGGGGCCCGGGCCTGGAGATATTGCCCCCTTGCCTCCCCCTGTCTGCGGTCCTGATTGTGGAATATATTCGATCTTTGATGTAAATTGATTGATATTGTAGTTCTTACTAATTGATTTTAATTCTGTATTTTTTTTCTCTTTTTTTAAGTGAATCGTTTATTTCAGAAACCACCTAAGCGACAAAATTTCAAATCATGTGTTTTTGGTGCTACTGTACAATTACTACAACAGTTAAGAGTGAATGATAAAACTGCGTTGGCTGTTTTTATATATCTACCAGTGGCGTATTCAGGGGTGGCAGGGGGCCGGGCCCCCCAAAGCCTTCTCCAAAACAAAAAAATACCTATTGCTTTCCCTAATGATTTTTTTTTTTAATAATTATTTTATCAACTCTCATAAAATTCTAAATCTAACAAAAAAACTATAAATAATTGAAAAAATCTCTAATATGGACGAATTATGTATTAAAATTATTTTTTATTTCAAGAAAAAAAAATTTTTTTTTTTATTTGTTTTTTATTTATAATTATTATATAATTCTAAAAAAAAATTTCTCCACTTTAAGTTTCTTGGAGAAGGGGGGGTGTTTTTTTAAAGCACTTGGTGTGCACATTGGTGTGATGATGGGGGCTAACTTCATGGAGATATGTTTTTTTTTTTTGCAAACTTCATTTGCATATAAAAATGTTACTAACTTCACATAGGAAATAAGATCTCTTAGAGGTTGGTTCCCCCGTTTAAGTCAATAGTAAACAACTACAGAGAAGTAGCCGAATAGCCGAATCGGTGCAATCAATAATCGTTATTTTATATTTAAAAAAAATAATTAATACAAAATGTGGTCAATAATTAAAAACTCCCATAATAATAACAATATAAACAAAAGCTTTAATAAAGGGACAAAGAGCATTTAACGTTAACAAATTTCAAAAAAATCTCAAACATGAAGTTAGATTTGATGTGGAATTCATCACTTAATTATAATTTAAATGAAATTAGAAGATCCTTGAAGATGGCCAGATCAAATAAATGATTACCAAGAGAAATAGCACATTCTAATTGTAAAATGTGTGACAATTAATTAATTAATTATTAATGTCATAAAATATCACATTTACTGCTTAAGTAATAGTTAATTTGAAGCGCGATTGAAAAAGAAATTAGGCCCGCAGAGTTTTAAAGAAAAATGAGAAGAGATTGCAAAGAAGATGCTAATACCAACAAATAATTAGATAAAAGATTATCGGACAAACAAAACAAAACTCAGCTTTCTCTAAAACAATATAAAATTTCTCTGACAGATTGCGGCAAGTGGCGAGCGAGGAGAGAGGTGGAGACACCTGGCAGTTACTTGTCCGCAGATTTAGCCCCGGCTGTGACATGCGGGGCAGATGGAACCCACTTGCAAGTTGGTTGGGTTGGTTGTTGCATTTCTGGGCGTTCGCCCCTCATTAATCACAGAGCCTAGAAGCCCCCGCGACCCCTCACCTGGTGAGCCTTGTCCAGGCTGTGATGTATGGTGTGGTGTATAGCCAGCCAGCCCTTGGCTCTTGACAGCCACCACCTCCAAACTCAACCCACTCATACGCAACGACAACTAAAGAGCCCACGGATGGAAATTTATTCCACAGGCTGTAGCAAACAAAAATTTACCGTCGTTGAGGCTAAATATATATATATATATATACATACATACACTTACCATCGTACTATATATATTTATACGTCACGGTTGATGGCGTTGGGAGTTGCCGAGAAATATCAAAGGCATTCTTCATTTAAAATAAAAAAATATTTATAGTTCAAAAAAAGTGAGTATATTTTTCTGTAATATGGAAAAAGTCTAGATGAGATTTATTTAATGAAAACAGAGTGCTTGCTGACCCTTTTTTTCATCATCGTCTTCAAGAGAATGGGAGAGATTATAAATTCTTTTTAAGCCAAATAATTTCAAAATGATAAAGAAAAAAATAATTTCAAAATGATGAAAAAAAAAAAATATGAATAAGTAATTATACTACAGCCAATGTTCATTGAACACTCAGGTCGAAATATTAACCTACTAATAAAAATAAGATATACCGTAAAATTTCAAATCAAAGAAATCATAGACATAATATTTAAGATATTATTAATATAAAATAATCACGCTCAGATCCGTGAAGACAAATCATACAATTTTATTTTTTATAATTTAAATATCCCACAAAAAAGTGGGGGTGGGCCGGGGGGAGAGCCACGGATCCATCGATTTGTATTCAGTGTGCCCTAACCACTAGACGGGGGATCCGTGGTTCAACTCCCGGCGGCACACCCCTTTTGTCGGATATTTAAATTCATAAATATCAAATTTCAGCAAATGATTAATTTTAAACTAGTAACCGTTGGCTCTAGTTGAAACATTATGCCTTAATAGGAGAATTAAATTTAAGTACACAAGGTTTTAGTTTTTTTGTTTCAATGATATATTAATTTAATATATCATTGAAACAAAAACCTTGTGTACTTAAATTTAATTCTCCTATTTCAGCAAATGAGTCATGGTCGACAACATTCAAAGATGTGTTAAAAAATTCAATTGAACATTTTATCAACCCAATGTTGTGAAAAATACAAGTTATCCAATATCTATATATATAAAAATGAAATGGGAAAAATGTATGTATGTAAATATGTATGTATATGTTCTATAGAAATCCACAATTTTCAATGAATCCATTTGAAATTAAGTACACCTATAATACATGGCTCTGGAAGTAACGTAGTAATAATTTGAATCTCTTAAATTTTTTGGAAAATTAATTATAATCAAATTTCTTCAATATGGGAACACAAAATCAACAAGTTGGCTAGAAATTAGAGAGCGTCCTTGTGCTGTGTGAACCAGCTTCCTACCTGACTATGGGCTGGGGGCGGGGGCTACGCAGCAGTTGAAAAACGAAGAGAGGAAGCAGGTGACTGACCCTTTAAACAGTCATAAACAGACCCTTTTGTGCTGTTCCCAATCGGTACCCTCGCCTCGCTTGAATATAAGATCCTTCCTTAACATCTTAACACTTGCATTGCAACAAGAAATATCCCAAATTGGGAATAAACTTGCTCGCCGAAGGCGAACAAGGGGTCCAGGGGCGCAGCCCTCTGGCTAGGCGGAAAGCCCGCCGAAGGCGGGCTGCGACTAGTAATATTATAAACATATTCTATAAGGGGAAATATTTAAGTTCAATTTCATTTGCAAGTGTAGATGCATTGAATTTAGATGAAATTGCATCAAACATGAGCTTTACAATAACTATATTTTAAATGATTAATTTTACCATTTTAATTAAATATAAACAAAGCAGTTAAAATTTGAAATTAATATGACATTTTTTTAAAATAACTATGCCTTTAAAATTGGGGTTTTGGCAACAATTTAGAACTTCGAATTGCGAAAATATCAACAAAATCCATGATTCAAGTCTGAGAAGAACAAAAAGTGAGATTTTTGTGTTGAGTTTTTTTATTATAAATCATCTCCTCATATTGATGATCTAAAACTTAAAAAAATATTGTCTTTAAAATAATAAATTAAAGAACTAAGACAACATTAGAAGTAAAATTCAAAGAATGACATTTTATTATCTACAAGGACACTCTACATAGGCATATAAAAAATACGATTTGATTTTAAACAGGAGGTCATCTGTCTTTTGCAAAATCGCCTTGTCTGTCGTATAGAAATTCCGCGTATCTAATCATTTGATCTGCCTCGTGAAAATGGTCCAGATGAAGCAGCTGACGCAAAGCCTTGTTGCGGTCTTGGGCACAACGAACCTATTCGCTATAATAATCACATTAGCGGCAACGAGACACACATTCCCATCAGGCAGCCTTCCCCTTTATCTCATTTAATACATGTTAGGCCTATATGCACACCAACCAACACCCCCATGACAAAATCTCTTCTTTCATATTATAACGTTATACAATCCTTCTCTACATCACTTTCTACTCTTAAAATATATTATACTCTTCTCAATTTTTTATTGAACCTATGATAATCCGTCATAATCAATGTTGCTGAAAAATACAAATAAAACTATGTGCTGCTAATTAATTTATATAAATATGAAGAATGGAGTCTATAACATCAAATGTAGATACCTTAGGGAGTGTACAAGATTTACGTAACGCAATTTTTGAAGATTTTTGACCCCCCCCCCTCCCCCCATGTAACCGAACTTAAATATAAAATTTCAACCTCGTAGCAGCTCAATTCTTCCCTGCTTTAAATTAAACAGACAGACCATTTTGCGGAACCCACTTTTTTAGACCTAGAGGACCTCAAAACATGTATTTCCATCAAAATCTCGACACCGAATTTTCGACATGAAACCAATACTCTATATATTTTTTAAGGTAGGTAAGAGAAAGAAAAATAATATCGAAAATGTCAATTTTTTTAAAGCTATTAATTATTAAAATATATAAAAAAGAATAATAAATAATTGAGTCTTCAGAAAGAATAAAGTATAAAAAAAAATAAGATTAATAGATATAAAAATGTTGGATCAATTGACCCTATTTGTAAGCGAAAGATGTTTGGAATCAGGAAAACAAAGTTGAATAAAAAACTCATTATTTACTTCTTTCAAATAACGTCATTTTTTTTTTATACTTTTGAAATAAATAGCTATAAAAATCTTTATCCATTTAATACTTTTCAAAAAAAGAAAGATAATTGATTTTTCATAGTAAATAAAATTGTTTTTCAATTTGTATTTTATTATTAAGATCCGTGATATCCTTTTCATTTTTTTTTTTTTTTTTGCCCTGAAGTGGGCCTATTTTTCAATTAACAAAGTTAATGGAAGCGGGCTTTTGGAGATTTGCTGTCCATTTTTATAAAAGAAGAGATTTATTTCTCCTGCACTACTAGCCTTCTAGAATAATGGAAAAAATAATCCTGATTATTAAAAACGTTGAAGAGAGGTTGATTTTTTGTAAAAATAAAAATGAATAAGAAGTGAAATAAAAAAAAGAGTTATAGAGTTTGTTTATGTAATATACAGTATATCTAGAGAAAACCAAATATAGGAATATGAATTTAAAGAGAATGTAACAGTGTGCAAGAAGAAACAAAGTATTCCTTTTCTAACTTCTTTGGCTGGCTAATCTATCTTTTTGAAATAAATTAACAAAGCCAAGCAGCAGTCCTCGGGATGAGGAACAAGTTTTTGAAAATAGTTTTGAGATAATTGAGGATCAGAACGAGTGAAATCAGTAACTGTGTTGAATTATTATTTAAATGAATAAATATCTACCAGACGAAGGAAAGAAGAAAACAATTTCACCAAGTTCCCTTTTAAAAATTCCACAAATAGCCTCACTCGAAAAGAAAAATAACAATAAAATTTGGTCTTAGATTTAGATGGAGTGTCTCATTAGTAGTACCTAGAAGCACCCTTGTTTAAAAAGACATGTGAACCTGAATTAACAAGAATTTCTAAAATTGTTGATGAAAAAAGTAAGACTGACACAATCTTCAGGAGTACATGTGACTGAGCGAATAAAAGAGAATAGATGCTACCAGGCAGGCTTAGATAGGCTGAGCCTGCCTGGTAGCATCTATTCTCTTTTATTCGCTCAGTCACATGTACTCCTGAAGATCTATTTTCTTTTATTCGCTCAGTCACATGTACTCCTGAAGATGGGTTAATAGCCCGAAATATATCGAGTTAGAAATTCAATATTTCTTTCATTTATAACTTAGTGAAACCTCACATATACTAAATAATTTTACTTATAAATATATATCGACACAAAAAATCTGGTGCGACCAGTCAGACCAGATTTTTTTATTCATAGAAATATGCAACCTATGACATGAATGCAATACTTTCTCTTTATATATTAACATAAAATATATAAGAGAAATTTTCTTCAATGAATATTATATAAAATAAAGAGCTCACTGAGGCTTTTGTCTACGTATAATTTTGTTGTTTTTAACTTTACATTTCAACTTTCATTATTCACAGGCTTTTAGGTTATATTAAATTAAAAAATAAATAAATAAAACAAGAGAAAATAATATTTTCCTAATTAAAAAAAAAAAAAAAAAAAAAAAAAAAAATTCCAAATAAATGTTTCAAACAACAAAGCATTGAATAGAAGAAAATTATCATCGAGTTTTTTGAGGTTGAAAACACTCAAAGAATACATGAATCCATAAATCCCTGTTTATTTTCATATTCGAAAAGTTCTAAAATTCCAAATCAGAATCCTCTAATGAATGGTATTATATTTTATTCAATTCAAACAAAAATTATTGAATTATTATATGTATTTGAATAATGCAAATTTACATCCGAAAGAACTCTTTATTATATAATTATTTTATATTTTTTTATATTAATTTATTTTTACAAGGAAAATATGAATGTTTAATTAAATTTTATTGAAAACTGAGAGAGAGAGAGAGAGTAAAAAATGTGAAATAAATTATTAAATATTGAATAACCTCATATTAATATTAAATTATTGTAATCAATAGAATTCCGATGGCGCAGAGCACACATTAATCTTGTTTGAATCGGTTTCCAGTTTTGAATTGGAAATTGAATAGTTGTTACGCATATTGCTAATTTCATACTATTATATTAGCTATATAGCTACAGTAACAGGAAATCGCCAATCGCAATGCAATTTCTCCTACTAATTAACTTAGTAGAAAAAATAGAACAAGGCAAGATAATTCTTATATTATAGTTTTTTTTTCTTTAATCAACCAAATCAAATAATAATTAAAAACTCATTTGTTTTTTAAGTTAGGAAAATTTTATACGCTTATCTTCATAATTAGAAGAGAATTTTTTTTGTCTAAGCTTTTAGCTCTATGATGATAATTAATTTTTTTAATTAATTAGAATTTTTGCCATTTTTTATTTTTTATTAAATCTGATAAAAACAAAAATTTATTTTACCTCCAATAAGAAGATGTAGGGTTTAGTAAACAATTTTTTTTTTTTTTTAATTTCAATAATCAGAGAGCTAGTAATAGTACAAAGACAATATTTTTTTTTTTTTACATGTCATTTTTGACAGCAAAATTTATAGTCCAAGAGCTGGCGGCGAAAATGGGCAAGAGATTTTTGAAGGCTAATATTTTGAGAATAAGTTGCATTTTAGTAATGGAGATACTCTAGAGTCAGCACTTCCAAAACTGAGGCCTTTAGCGGGAAAAAGTCGGTAAAGGTATAATATTAATTAATATATCTAAACTGTTTTTTGAAAGCTTAAAATTTGTAGATAACGAGCAAATAGAATCTAAAATAGGAATCTAACAGTCAGACAGCGAAATTTTGGGGCACGTGGGGTCAGCGCTAGTTCAAACCTGTTAAAAAATATCGTTAACTCAAAGTGTTTTCTGAAGGCTGAAACTTTTCAAAATAATCCATAGCACCTTAGTTAACTTGACCACTTGTTTATTATTATTTTGGAAAGTTTCAGCCTACAGAAAACAATTTGAGTTGTGATATTTTTTGACAGGTTTCAACTAGCGCGGACGCCAAGTGCCCCAAAATTCCGCTGTCTGACTTTTTAGATTCCTATTTTAAATTCTTTTTACTCGTTCTCTGCAAATTTAAAGCTTTCAGAAGACAATTTAGACATAATTAATATTATACCTTTACTTATTCCTTATTCCCGCTAAAGGTCCCAGTACTGTAAGTACTGACTCTAGAGTTTCTTTTATTACTAAAATATAACCTATTCTGAAAATATTAGCTTTCAGAAAACTCTTGCCCATCAGGAGCGTATTTAAGGGGGGGGGGGGGGCGAGGGGGCCGGCCCCCCCCCGAAATTTCCCAAACACATATACATATATAGGGATATACAGACATCAGCGCAACAAATTTTTCCGCAGGATGGAAAACTTTGGTTCCGCAAAAAGAAAAAATTTTCCGCAGAAAAATTTTTGAGTTCGCGCCCCCCCCCCCCCCCCCCCGAAAAAAATTTCTATATACGCCCCTGTTGCCCATTTTCGTCGCCAGCTCTCCGACTATTAGAACCCGACTCTAATAATTTCAATGATAGCCAATCCAATTGAAACAAATTGTCGCATGAGACGGGATGCGAACCCGCGACCCTTGGTATAAAAGGCCAGCACGCTAGCCACTACACCAAGGCCCGAGAGCAAGACAATATTTATAAAAAAGTAAAAAAAAAAAATGGAATTCGAGCAGTCAAATCAGAAAATTTACAGATCTATCTTTGGATTCAAGGGCGGATACAAGGGGGGGGGGGGGGGTAACCCCCCCCCCCCCCGAAATACAAAACATATTTTTTTTTTTTAAATATTTTTTTTTTAAATTTAATTTTTATAAATTTTATTTTTATTTATTTTTTTTTTATTTATTTTCTGCCCAACTAATAAATAACCTGCTTTTTTAAAAAATAGAAAAAAAAAAGAATAGTGTGCGCTGAGTCGCGCCGCCCCCCCCGAGCCCCCCCCTCGACCCCTCCCTGTCCTTTGGATTGAATGTGCAGAAATTTCAAATAAGAAGAAAATGTAGTGTCAAAGAACTACAATTTTCCAGTATCAAATATATTTTAGAATGATAGACAGGAAGAGAGGATGTCAGCCAAAGGGAGAGCTTCTATCGAATAAAAATCTCCATACAGAAGACGTTTCGGCTTTAATTAAATAAATCCATCATCACTTCTTAAGAGATTATTGGCAGTCCCAAGGTGTACACCATTGAGATGCAGATAGAGTTGTTATATATACACATATATAAAATTATATAAAAAATACAATATTTCTACATAAGGTGTCATATGCTCAAATTGTAGGGACAAATTTAAAAATAAATTTAAAGTTGTGGCTCATTTGTAAAACATATAGGCTACTATGTTAAAAAAAAATTTAATTGAAAGCTCCAAATATAGAGCTTCCTATATTACTTTAATTTCTTCTAATTATAAATAAAATTAAAAAAAAAAAAAACATTATTTATAGATCATTTTGATATACACTCACCATTCCTTTAATTCAATACTGAAGTGGACATTCGATGACAAATCAGATAAAAAGTAGAATTCTAAAACAAAAAAGAAAAAAAAATTAATAACTTATCTGAAACTCTCTTATAACCTTAAATATATTCTACGTTTATTTTGAAAGGACATTTTTGTTTTTATTGAGAATATATTATAAATATAACGTAATTTCATAAGGCATAAAGGTCTTACTTGGACGATGTTATGCATAAAGGAACTAAGCGCCATTATTATCGAAATTGAGATTAAGTCCGCCACCTTGTAGGGAAAAGAAGATCTCTCTTTATTTAAATCCCAACTTTATTAATTTGCGCACTTTTTTTGTATAAAACAAAAAAAGTCATTGCCATTGGTTTTATTTACATTTGTGCAAATGAAATACCCTTTATCTCAGATTAATAGAGTTTGGTCCCTTCGTGCATAACATCGTCCACTTCATAATCTAAGCTTAAAGTTATTTAAATTTTCAATTAATAAAAATTTCACACTTTTTTCCCATTCACACTCACATTTACACTCACACATTCACAGGGTCTTTTCGGCAACTTAGGCCATATAAGACTTTAAACGATAAATGTAATTATGAAATTATATATATCGGGGTCCAGGCATTCTTATAATTAATAAAAATAAATATATTTTAGATATAGTGGTATAAGTGGTGTAGGCTTTACGTGAATCATTTATAAATGAAATTATTTAATATACCAGTATGTGAGGTTTCACTGGGACACTTTAATAAATATTTTTTTCAAAAACTAGAAATTTATTATACCAGTCTTTTTAATCGTTTTTTGGATATTGATGATCAATGAACAGGAGAGTAAACCACCAGATACAGAAAGACAGAAACCAACAGAAAGTAAACCACCAGATACGGACTGCTCTGTAGTAGTCGATTTCTTATTGGTAAATTAATATAAGACCATCTATTAAGATCAAAATCCCAACTCTATATGTCACCGTTCACATGAAAAAAGAATCTTCATCGGGGTCAAAATTGAGTCCAGAGTAAACCACCAGATACAGACAGAAACCAACAGAACATGTGGACGGTCACATATTTAAATAAATAAAAAGATAAGCCTGGTCGACACCCACCACTACAGCTATTATCTGTACTGATGATGATTATTTTTTTTTTTTTTTTTTTTTTTTTTTTTTATAGCCCGAAATATTGGCATAATAAATGGTGTTTATGGTGGATAAACTGGTTTATTGTTCATTGGTTATTATGTTTTCTGGTCGATCAGGGAAAATCGGACTACAGTGACGGAGTGGAACTCATCCAGTATCAACAACTTAATTATTTGATTAGTTATCTGAGACAACTCTATGCACCAAGGGCATTACAGACAGACAACTCGGCACCAAAGATATAGTGATATATATATTGCCGCAAAAAAAATCTCTCAAGTGTACAATAATTCTATTATTATTTTTTTTATTACATCACTTGTAGATATAAATATTGCAAGATAGAGAATGAAAAATATTTATATTAAATTTCCCGATTCTTTTAATTATTTTTTTTCAGGTATTTTTAATTTAACTTTTGTTAGGAAATATCTTTGATATATCTAAATATGATTTTTTTTTAATCATTCCACCTTTCTCTTTATTTTTATTTTTTTTTTCTAAACGCATATATATTGAAATGGAAGAAAGAAATAAAGTGGAAAAAATAAATAAAGTAATAAAACATATAATAAAAAATAACGAAAAGCATTTTTATTTGTGAGATATGAATTTTAATATTTTATATTGTTTTATTCATATATGATCATGAATGACCGTCCACCTTTAAATACGTCTATTTTTCACGATAAATGTAAATGATTATTTTTATCTATAGTCTGATGATTAGACCAGCTTAAAATGGGGAGAAATTAATTTAATTTTTTGTAGACTAATAAATTATATTCCATGCCAATCAATTTCTCGTATCCGAAGTAGGCTATATATTGAGATATTGTAAATCTCGGTATTTTAGACCTTCCTGAGTAAAAAATAAGTAGTTTTGGAATTATGTTGGTTGATATAAAAGAAATCAAGAAGAGGCTACTCTTCCAAGACAAGGATCATTTCAAAATGCTTGGTTCCCCTGGATGATAGGCATTCAACTACCCAAGCATGTTAAATTGGAACTCTAGCGTTCAGGGATACGAGATTCACCGTTCACGCTGGAATTTATTTAGCTCAAGTAATTTAATAGAAAGAGAAAATTTATCTATCAAATATCTAGAAATTATTTCAAATTACCTTCATATTATGTTTAAAAATTATTATTGTTTACTTTCTCCTAAATTGATATATTTTATTAGTTTAAATGGCTATATTCCCTAAAGTAAATGGGAAATAAAAATAATTGATCGTTTTTGTCATAATTTGATAAAAAAAAAAAAAAAATCTATATAAAAAGGGTGATTTTTTATGAAATTGTTCAAACACACGTTTATTTTTGTTAATGACAAAATTCCCAATAGATACACATTCAATGGCCCATGTTTATATTTTGTATTATGGAAGTAAAATTCAAATGTATGTGTGGTCCCAAGTTTATTCTTTAATTATCAAGCGTTTATTTACTTTCGGCCGTGAATTGAGTAGAATGTTATTTTTTAAATGATTAATTATCTCTCTCTCTCTCTTTCACTATTTGTTTGTAAAAAGGTGAAAATTCATATTTATTTTTGCAGCAATTTTTTTAACCTATTAATTCTACTTTTTTTTAATATAAAAAAGTTATTTTTTTGAAAGCTGTCACTTAAGTGTCACTTGTTAGTGCTGCTTTTCCTTTTAAGTGATTAATTTTTTTAAATAAATTATCAATCTTAAAATAAGTTAATGATTCAGTTTCTCAGTTTGAACGATACAATTCATTAATTTAGATACTAATCATTTAAATAAATAAAATTGAGTTTATATTGCCTCTGCTACCGAAAAATTTAAAAAAAATAACACGCATGAAAAAAATTAGTTTATTTCTTTTTTTAAAAAATTTTTTCCTTTAAAAGAAATTGTGCAAATTTGTTTTTGGTTATTAGTCACAACAACCAAGTCTTTCAATTTTCACT
>JAKCPI010000663.1:0-17649 GCA_023213315.1 Euborellia annulipes
CCACGTTTATAAATTGTTTGTATATCTTGAAAATCGAATGTACCGTACTGTCGGAAACTAAATACATGTCGACACTAAAATTCTAGTGTGATTGATCGCTACAGAACACAACTTTCGATTATCGAAGTGCAAGAGAAAGTTGTGTGCTGTGCGACCAATCACACCAGATTTTTATTTCATCTAATTGAGACACACTTATGAAATAATGCCCTAAATATTTTAAATAAGTTTTTTTAAGGAAGAAAGCTTAAAGTAATTATCAATAACAAACGATGCTAATGACAATAATAATAAAAATGCAAAGGAAGTAAAGGAAATGAGATTGCATTGGCATTTTAATGAGATTTTGAAATAACGCATTTTACTCTACATATTTGTTATCATTGACTTTTGTTTCAAAATAAAATTTGTATATGACATAACTAAAGGGGTTAGCTGACTGCTTGTTTTAATTTCCATTTTATTTTTTTTTATTATATAAATGTTGATTTGAACTAAATTTTAAATGGCAGCCTGCCTCTCTCTCTATCAAGAGATTAATTGAATTCCTTTTTTGCTTTATCAAAGTATTGTAATCAAATAAAACCAGTTTCTCCTTTTCTCTTTCGCTAAACTAATATGAAATTAATATTTCTAAGTTTTTGTTAAGTGATTTTTCAACTTTTTCGGGATTTTTTCTTTCTGGATTCTCTTTATTAACCTAAAAAAAAAGCCCCTACAAATAAAGAAAATAGGCGAGGCACAGTGGTTCATTTTCCAAATAGGCCTATAGCTGAACAAAATTAAAAGTGAAACTAAAATAACTTTTTTTTAAATGTATTTTTAATAAAGAGTATTAATAAAAATTTTAATTTTTTAGAATATGATGACTTTTTTGCCACTTATCTTTGACGTGGACACAAAAACCATCCCTAACTTTTCTAACACACTGTCAGGTCTATTCTCTAAAAACAGAGACGTTAAAATTTAAAATAAACAAATGGGTTTTAAAAAGTAATGTAATGCTTTTCTCTAAACAAAGTTTTAACAGGGACGTTAATATGTTGCTTTTATTTCAAAGCTATCAAAATCATAACCTTACTTTTTTAGATTAAGGACGTCATTTTTATTTTAAACACGATGTTAAAATATTAAAGGCGCCCCCTAGACATGGCATTAATTTTTAACACTATTTACTAAATGTTAACGCTTGGGCATTAAAGTTTTTGTTTATAGAATAGCTATTTGAGGCAAGGAAGTGATTTTGAATAGCATTTTTTTAACGCCAATTGTTTTTACATTACTTTTTAACACCTATTTGTTTATTTTTAAATTTTAACGTGTTTTTAGAGAATAGACCTGTGTAGGTTTGTTCGTTTCACTTGCCATGGTAAAAAGGTACACCCTCTATTTTTGTCAAAAAGTGCAAATTTTGCAAAGTTTTTCTATTGTTCACCTAGCGTGCAAAAAATGAAACGAACAAAATTAAGGGTAAAATGTGTAATTTTAAAAGTATATACCTTTAGTTTAAAGTTCAAAAGAAGATTGAATTGAACTTTTGTCGAGTGTGCTGCAGAATTAACGTACAAGTTGGGAGTGGAAAAGATGTGTAGAAATTGGCGATTGGCATATGACCCTTTTCTACCCACAAAAGACAAACAACCCCCTCAAAACTAAGAAATTTCTGGACATTTTCTGTTCATATAGATCATATAGACATCAGGGATAATAAATTATTGAAACAAAAAACCTTGTGTAATTATACTTGGATTTAATTCCCCTATTAAAACAATAAATGTGCCAAAAAATCATCCTTATCGGATGAGTGGCTTCACAGATAAAAAACAACTACGCGCATTAATCACATAATTTTTTTTAAAACATATATTATATTTAATATAAACGTGAATTTAGAGTCTGGTATAGTTGATGATGTCTCTATCTTGATGAGATCAAGTCACGACACCGACTCCTTGTTCATGGCCTAATTGTGAAATTCGCCTTGCGTTGTCCTTCTGTCTGTCCACCCTGGCTCTCTTAATAAGTTGATTGTTATTTAAGAGAGGCCATTTACACTTCCTGATTAACAAAAAAAAAAAAAAAAAATAAGATCAAAAAGAAAGTCTAAATTACATACTTAATTATAAATAATAATCAACGAGTTTATTATTATATTTGCAATATTTAAAACCATTAAGCATTAAATTGTTAAAAAATCTCCATCTTCTTAAAGAGAAAATTAAAATCGATCGATCCGATATTTTTCATCCCCTCTCTCTTTCACTTTGTTGTTATATAATCACATCACATTAATTTTTTCACGTTTCCCTTTCCTTTTATTATTAAATTAAAATTTTATTTGCATCTTATTTAAATGGGACTTCCTAAACTATAAATAATTTCTTGTAGTAGAAACTCTTGTTATGTATTTGGCAAAAGGAAAACAAAACATTCACTAAGCATCAATACTGGAATATTAATTAAACTATCTCTATTTACGTTCTAATATTTCGTTATATAACTATTCTTTAATAAAAAAAGAATCACGGACTTGTGAACTTGTTTATTTCTATTAATTAATATCGATATTTACTAATTAACCTTATTATGTATATATTTATATATCTTCTACATCTCTTTAATTGTATTCGAGACTCTTTGGATTTAATTGTTGTCATTTGATTTTTTTAAATCATATTTTAATTGATAAGAACAATGTTTATTTGTCAAAAAATTAACTAACCTCCATTGACATTGATTAACATTGTTGTTCATTGTTACTTCTCGACTGAATCCACTATGAAGGAATTAAAAAATTTTCTATATCATTTTGTCATACAAACTTTGTAATTGAAAGTCATTTGAGTTATTTATCTTCTAACAAATATTCAGAAAAGAAAATATAGACAAGAATTTTTTCTCTCCCTGTATATGATTTATATACTCCCTCCGTCCAAAATTAGTTGATTTTTCTACTCTTTACTGATATTTTTGTTTTAATATTTCTCAGAATTAATATTTCTACCGGGGCATATTTTTTTTTTTTTTTTTTTTTTTTTGGAATGGGTGCATAAGGTCCGAAGACCTATAATGACCAATAGTCACATGCAGCCAGGAAGAAAATAAAACAAAAGGAGAAGCATAAAGGGGAAACTCAACTGCGGGAACTGAGAAGATGCCTGTTGAGGTTAGACTTGAAAGTCTGAAGATTGTAGGTTTTGGGGAAGATAGACGCAGGGAGCTTGTTCCAATCACGGGAGGTCATGGGGACAAAGGAAGAATGAAATTGATTTGTTCTGTTAGTCGTGATCTGAACAGCATAGGGATGCTGGGAAGATGCCTCTCTTGTGTTCCGTGAATATGTTGCATTGGGTGGGATAATTGATTTTAATTCGGCAGAGCATTGACCATGGTAATACCTGTAGAAGAGAGATAGTGCAGATACTCTTCTTCTATGATCTAGTGACTGTAGGGATGCAGTAAGGGTAGAATCACCTATCAGTCTAATTGCACGCCTCTGTATGGCTTCTAAGGAGGAGAGAGCGTCTTTCGACGCCCCTCGCCAAAGGTGGGAACAATATTCAAGACACGGCCGAATTTGGGCTTTATAGAGGATTAGGAGTTGTTGGGAGGAAAAGTAACGCTTCGTTTTGAATAGGAAACCCAATTTCCTTGCGGTAGATTTAACCACAGAAGAGATGTGGTTGCTCCAGGAGAGATCAGATGTAACTGTCACTCCCAGAACAGAAAATGAATCTTTGAACTCGGAGGCTATTATTGCTGTAAATAAGGGGAGGGCAAATCCTATTTTTTTGTCTAGAAATTAAACAACATTGGGTTTTTTGGGAATTGAATTTTACTTGATTGAGGTTTCCCATTCCTCCAAGAGACCAAGATCATCATTTATCGACGACACAGCCCCCAGACGACCAGTGGATGAGGTTTCACCAGTCCTGACTGAGTGCAGGGTACTGTCATCAGCAAAGCAATGAATTGGTTGAGGTTACTCCCATGAGATCGTTAATGTACATAAGGAATAGGGTGGGAGAGAGGACAGAACCCCGGGGAACACCTGCGTTGATTGAATGCGGAATAGAAGACACACCGTCGACTACAACCGAGATCTTTCGCTCCGTTAGAAAGCTCTTGATCCACTGGCACAGCTCAGAGGATAGGCCAAAAGATAGGAAAAGTTTAATTGTCATAAAGATTAACTAACCTCCATTGACATTGATTGACATTGTTGTTCATTGTTACTTCTCGACTGAATGCCACTATGAAGCAATTGCAAAAATTTTCTATATCATTTTGTCATAAAGCTTTGTAATTGAAAGTCATTGGGTTATTTATCTTCTAACAAATATCTCAGAAAAGAAAATATAGACAAGAACTCTCCCTGTATATGATTTACATACTGCCTCGTCCAAATTAGTTGATCATTCTACTCTTTCTGATATTTTTGTTTTAATATTTCTCAGAATTAATATTTCCGGGGCATATTTCCGAAGAGGCAGACTCTAGGCGCACGCCTGGGGCGGCAAAATTTATGAAAAAACCTGCACATTTATATCTGAATAAATTTAATACAAACCCCATAAATTAGTATATCTAATTAAAAAGTGTTTGATGATGAAAAGGTATAGGTAATCAGACCTCCACCGGAGTGTTGGGGTGGTTGAAGCGGGGGGGACGCCAAGAATCCCCTTCCTCGGGGCTGCAAATGCTTAAATCCGCTCCTGGGTTGCCTCGGTTTTAATCATAAATAGAGACCGGACAAAAAAGCATAAAAAAATGGAAAAAAAAGTGCTTAAAAAAGCATAAAAAACTTGAATAAAAAGTTGTTAAATAAGCCTAAAAGTTGAAAAAAAAAGCATCTAATAAGCAATTTTAACTCATACCAATGGCATATACAAATTGTTTTTTTAAAGAAACTTAATTTATTCCGCCCTGCCCTGCGAAAATTTTTTTTTTTTTTGCGGAACCAAATTTTTTCACCGTGCGGAAATTTTTTTTTACAGGGCTGTATTTTTTCACACTGCGGGGTTTTTGGAAAATTTGGGGGGCTGCCCCCCCCCTGATATACGTCCCTGGTGTATGCGTGTGTGAATGGGAAAAAAGTTTTTTAATAAAAAAAAAAAAAAAAAATTATAAATATTCGTAAAATAAGTTCAAATAAGCACGAAAGGGAAAAAAAGCATGAAAACTCAAAAAAGCAAAAAAAGCATAAAAATGCAATCTCAATGCACTTAGTTTTTCCTAATTCGTATAGAAATTAAATATCTAATGGCTGCTTATAAAATTCAGCAATAAGCATTTTGCTTAAAATCCGGTCTCTAATCATAAATATTAAAGAAGATGATGAATAATATGGCTGTTTAGCTTGATAAGGTTAGCGGGGGGCAGCCAGGAAAAATTAAATCAGATAAGAAAATAATCAATTTTTATCAGATTTTCTTTATTTGATTGTCGACGTTTCGGACGCCAGTCGCGCCCTTCCTCAGGACATTCAATCGTCTAGGAAAAATACAGATGGACGACGTCCGTTGGTATTTTAACGAAAACTGAAATCGTACTTGGAATAGATCTAACACAACTAACTTAACTATTGAAATTGTGTTAGATCTATTCCAAGCTTGATTTCAGTTTTCGTTAAAATACCAAGATACGTCCATCTGTATTTTTTCCTAGACGATTGATTGTCCTGAGGAAGGGCGCGATTGGCGTCCGAAACGTCGACAATCAAATAAAGAAAATCTGATAAAAATTGATTGTATTTTTATCTGATTTAATTTTTCCTGGCTGCCCTCCACTAACCTTATAAATATTTTCTTGGCAAGTACTCTCTTCTTAAGTAACATGCCTTGCCAAATTACTTTCAAATTGTTACTTCAATTAATATGTCCGAAAATAAATGAAAAGCAGAAAAAACCATTAGAATGGGATTATAGGCGAAAGTAGCCGATTATCGGATACTTTTTGTTTTTAGGCTATATTTTGATTTCTAAACAAAATACACCTAGTTATGTAGGCTACTAACTTGTAAGACTAAACAATCTAGAAACAATAGTTCAATTACGTTAATTTTTTTTTTAAATTTACATTTTTACCCTTTTGAAAAATGGGCGCCTAATATCGGATGATGGGGTGCCTCAATATCGGTTAGGAAAATAAGCCATGAAAACATTTGACAAAAAGCACTTTATTAAAAAGTATAAAATCAGAGTACAAGATCAAAATTTGCTACATATACTGGGCTGTGTGTCATTTGAAGAGCAATGCTCACAGTTAAAAGTTTTCCATCCTTTCTCATCTGGTCCAGAACATTTCACTTCTTATCCACTGTTGGTCGTGTTTATCTTGCTTGTATGGTTGAAGACAGTAAATACACCCTTCGTCTTCGCTGTCCCCGTTGTCTAAGGATATCTGATATTAGGGACCCGAAACTATCCGATATTAGGAGCCAACACGTTTTTACATTTGACGGAACCTAATCTCGAAACCATAACAGCTAGCTAAAAAAATAAGTGTAGATTAAAATTAACGTTCTTCTCCAAAGTAATTACCACCATAGCAGTTTGAACATATCACTATTGGTAGTTGTAGAATAGCTGTGAAGTGCCTCCTTCAAAATGTTCATAAATGCAAAAACCAAACAAATATTTTTTACAACTCGCACTGACAACAGTCCACACAACGTCGCTATAGGATAAAGGAACCATGAGGTAGTAGTTACAATTTTTTTCGTTGCAACATACAGGAGAGCCAGAACATTGGTATCCGATATTGGGCGCCTATCCGATAATCGGCTATTTTCCCCTAATATTTGTGTAGCGAATGCATTAAGGTTAATTTAAATGTTGAATATTTTAAGAAATGTAACAATGAGCGAGTATAAAATTTTCAAAAAGAGGAGGTGATCAAAAATCAAGGAAGTTCGTAATCATTTAAATTTATCTTGTAAAGGAAGCCTTTTAATTAAATAATGGAGAAGCTTCAGGTTCATGTTCCAAGACATTCGGATATTTTTCCCTCATTTATATCTTAATAACTTAAATATATACTATTAAATAATAATTCGAATAACGTCTTATAATTACAAGAGAGATGAAGGAAGCAGAAAGGACATAATCTTTCTCGATCATGTCAGGGAATTTTTTTTTTTTTTTTTTAAGTGCAACTAAATACGTAAAGCAGCGGTCTCAAAATTTTACCTTCGAAAAAAACTGAAAAAGTACATCAGTAAAGTACTAGTACTCTTTGGCCTATTTTGTTTAAAAGCTTACCTCAGGGGGGGGGGTGTCTAACTTAAATATAAAATTTCTACATCCTAGCTCAATTCCTTGATGCTTAAAAACCCGACAGACAGACCATGTCGCGAAAACCACTTTTTTGGATTAGGGGACTTCAAAACGTGTATATCCATCAAAATCTCGACATCGAATTTTTGACATGAATCCAATACTTTCTCTCTATATATATATTAACATATATATAGAGGTAAGAGAAAGTAAAAAGTATCATTACAGATTTTTTCAAGAGATAAATATGTATGTATTATGTATAAATTTTATATGTTTCGGGTAATCCGGCTTTTCCAGAATCCGGCTTAGGGCCGGTCCCGTTTAAGCCGGATTAGCAAGACTACTCAATTTTGTTTTATAGTCCTATATATCCGTATAAGAATCATAGATAAATTTTCATTTTTTAATTTATCTAACATAAAAGTATAAAAAACTCTAATAGCCTACAAAAAGGAAAATTCCTCGGTTAAATACCTCCGGTTCAACGTGCACGGAGGCACAGACCATTTCCAAAAGCCGATCTGGCTCTAACAACCCGGTTCTTATTTTCTAGGGTGGAGCGGCCAGCTATATATTTCCCAAACGCCTTATACTGCCCCATTACCCGGGGGGAGGGGAAGGTAGAGAGGCAAATCATCCTGAACCCCCCTCCATTAAAAATTTCGGCTACGCCTAGGACCCGAGAAGTAATCCCACTCTCCCAAATTAATATATTTTAAAGAAATAACCATGGCTGCATCCAGTGGCGGATTAATGCAATTTTGTCGGGGGGGGGGCGGTTTTTTTTTTTTTTTAATTTTTTTTTTATTTAAGGACTTTGTGGGCATCTATGGCCATTTAGACCCCTTTCCTATTTATTTAAATTGATTGGTAACAAATTCAATTGAAATTAAAGCACGGAAATCATAATTTCTTTAGATTACTAGTTTTTATAACATTGTGAATTTCTTCGGGGGGGCGATCGCCCCCCCCTTTAATCCGCCCCTGGCTGCATCTCTCATTTTTACCCTCTTATTAATATGTCATCCCAGCTCTAAATTGTTTTGTAAATAAAAAAAGCAAAATTTATAAAATAATAATAATTAGTTACCTTACCAAATAAAAATAATTTTTATTTGAAAAAAGTTTTAAATTTTCCCACTCAGTAAGCCTGTCAATTTTAAAATTAAAAAAATAATATTTTTCTTCATTTCTTATTTATAAATCATTTTTAAATATAAAATAATTTATTATTTTAGTGATAAAAATAAATAAATAAATAAAATATTATAAATAAGAGAAGATCAATTGACTATGCAAGTATCGTTCGTTCCCTCGCTCGCTTCTCGGATGTCAAATCCAAATTCGTCCGCGTATTTTTGCCGGTTTATCGTTTATTAAATACTCTAAAGTTAATTTGTTTATTAGTGCATTGATTTATTAATGTTTAGTGAAATATTTTTGTTATAAATATGTGTGTGCGTGTGTCTTTCAACATCGAGTGAGGATGCATTTGGAGTTGCTGTCACCTAACCTGCCTGCATATTCAAATAAAAGGTCTGTTTGTTTTCTCAACCAATATTTGCCTTTGAATTAAATAAATTCATTATTTGCATATATAAATAAAAAATATATAAATTTATGATATTAGAATATTCTTTCTTGGATGTTATATGACAGTTGATACCGGTATGTCAATTTTTGAAAATTATTTGTATTTTTAACAATTGTTCCTTAATACATACCCCTGACATATATCGTCCAAGAAATATATACTAGTTGCTTTATAAATATATAATTTTTAGACTCAAAAAATATAATATTCATGTATAGTATTGGTGATGGGTAGGCAGCCAGGATTAGAAATAAAACACGAAATTTTATCTCATTCTACTCGTCGACGTTTCGGGTGCTAATCGCCCCCTTCCTCAGGACTGAGCAGGTGTCATAATATTCATGTGTTATCTATTATTTGTGTCTTTCATTTATCCCCCCAAACTACTTTTTTATTAAATTCTCTAAAATATCGATTTTATTTTTAAATTATTTCAATCATTTGAGTGATAATCAGTGAGTTTTCATTTTCTAGAAATTATTTCTTGTTCATCAATGCTGTATTTTGAATGACATTTTTAATTCACATCCCATTTCTATCTAAATTATTTATGAAGAGAATTTTGGAAAAAATTGCTTTTATTAAATTATTCAAAGATAATTAATTGATTATCCTCTCACTTATTTATTAAACTTTGAGAAGAAGTATATTTTTTCTTGGCCAAAATTAAAAAATGACATTATATATATATAGACCTACATTCAGACCAGTGGCGGCTCGTGAGTTTAATGCCCGGGGGGGCGCACCACCGAGGGGTCTGGGGGCCCCAAGAGAACACTAAACCATACACACTAAATCACACTACATACCAATCACACATTCGTTAAACACTTAGAATGCGGTAAAAAAAGTTAAGGAACGCCGGCGCGCTGTGCGGCGACTAGCTGATGCTTCGCTCTGCGCATGCTCGGACGGCGTCCCAAAGCTCCCATTCGGCTCAAGCTTACACGCGTCATAGCACCAGCAGCCCCCACCACACCCTCTCTCCGTATAACTGCATGTTGATGGATTGGGGCGTTCAGGAGAGCGTCCGACGGCTATAAATACGCACTTTTCGCGCTATTTTTGCCTGTTTTTTTCCCTATATTTTCGATGTACGCGACTGATAAAACTCTTTGGTTAGTTAGATGTATAATTATAATTGAATGGGTGTTTAATTATTTTTTACTTTTTCAAATCTTTAGGAGGGGCGGCGTCCGAGAGTCCTTATGGGCGAGCCGCCACTGATTCAGACCCATAGAAATGCTGTAAATAAAAATATATGAAAGTGTTAATGTCATCTTTGAATTTTGACCAAGAATAAATCTACTTCCTCTGATAGTTTTCTAAATGGACATCTGGTTCGCACTAAAACACCTTATTTGTTTATTAATAACGTTTTGATTAAATAACTCATAAGAATATTTCTTATCAAGCAAAGTATCTTCTACTTTGTTCGTCTTAATCCCGCGGTTATCAAGATATATATATATATATATAGGCCTATACTATTCTAAGAAAAAAGGGTTGACTAAATATTAGCATTCATCAATATTTGGCAATATTTAATTATTTACTTTTATAGCGTTCTATTTTTACTCTATTTTTTTTTTTTTCTTTTAGATGTTGATTGAATTTATGAGCAGAATTTAGACAAACATTCAATTTTCAGTGTTTAGATTCATTTATAAATAATTTCAGGCGTTTTATCAAACGCCAACTTGCACCTTAATACTGTTTCTTTAAACAAAAATTATGTTTTGTTTATATATTGCTTTTTTCTTTTCTGCTGACTTCGATCTTGGTTTTGCTCGTTATTAGGGAATTATTTGTTTTTTATCTTGGAAATTTTGTTGCTAAAAAGAAAATAATTTCTCTTCTTCGAGGCTGTTGTTTCTCTTATCTCTGAATTCATATTTGATTAGTTGATTGGTTTGATATTCTGGGGCTTCTCTGCACTGCTACCTTATATATCTATTGTGCTTCCCGTATCACTCTCCGGGTACAAGGCCCCTGGAGAGGATCAATCTAGGAATGGTTGATTAATTCCTTTGAAAAAGTAGAAAATATATTTTCTCTTTCATTTATCATCATATACTGTATATATATAATTACAAGATGTGGATTTTATAGCTGGATAATCGTTAAGGTGTGAAGAAAAGAATTGCAACTAGATATATTTCTTTTATTAGGCCCACTAGGCTGACATTTTGGTCTTGGTCAAGACCATTCTCAGAGCTTGGGGGCTGTCAATATTGGCATACAGTTATTGATTGTACAGTGAGGGACAATATTAAGTCCCACCCATGCGTTTTCTAATTGTGATTATTTCATTGTTTAAAAAAAAAAATATTATATATTTTTTAATGAAAACTTTCCTGGTTCAAACCTAGAAAATTTCCAATAAATATTTTCATTTTCTTTTATAAAAACAATGAAATAATCACAAGTAGAAAACGCATGGGTGGGAATTAATATTAATCCTCACTGTATATGTGCCAATATTGACAGCCTGCAAGCTCTGAGAATGGTCTTGACCAAGACCGAAACGTCAGCCTAGTGGGCCTAATAAAATAAATATATCTAGTTGCAATACTTTTCTTCTCCCCTTATAAATATAATTGTCAATCCTCTGTCCGTGTCAATATATCTGTGAAACTAGTAGTTTTTGAGTAGTTGAAAGAAAAAAATATTGCCCCCCCCCCACTAGAGCGCCCCCTAATGGTCCGATGTTTATCAAAAGCTTTTCAGTTCTTGACCTTCAGTGTCCCCCCCCCCCCTTCCACAAATTCAAACTTATTTTGACAGAATGGAATTATATATTATTTTTTTTTTTTTTTTTAAACACACACTTTTTCCCATTCACATTCACATTCACAGACGCATACACGCAATCTTTTCGGCAACTTAGGCCATTTAAGACTTTTAACGATACTCATTTGGTATCCAAATGGCTTAAATAAAATCATCGGACTGCCTGGGATCCGAACCCTCGACCCTTGGTATACAAGGCAGACGCGCTACCAACTACGCCAAGCCCGAAGGCGGAATTATATATTATACCGTGCATACATGCAGGGCCGCAGACAGGGGGGCAGGGGGGCTATATCCCCGGGGCCCGGCCCTCCGAGGGGGCCCGGGCTCATTGCGCTCCCACCTTAATTTTCTAATAAAAAATAATTTTTCATGGTTAATATTTCAATTAAAAAAAAAAATCATTTTCTTGAAATTTTCTTTCGTCAGGGGGCCCGGGCCCTTAAAGCTCAAATCTTAAAATTTCAGTTAAAATAAATCAATTTCCTGAAATTTTTTTCCTCCAGGGGGCCGGGCCCTTAAAGCTCAAATCTTAAAATTTCAGTTAAAATAAATCAATTTCCTGAAATTTTTTTTCCTCAGGGGGCCCGGGCCCTTAAAGCTCAAATCTTAAAATTTCAGTTAAAATAAATCAATTTCCTGAAATTTTTTTCCTCGGGGGCCCGGGCCCTTAAAGCTCAAATCTTAAAATTTCAGTTAAAGTAAATCAATTTCCTGAAATTTTTTTCCTCAGGGGGCCCGGGCCCTTAAAGCTCAAATCTTAAAATTTCAGTTAAAATAAATCATTCTGAAATTTTTTCCTCAGGGGGCCCGGGCCCTTAAAGCTCAAATCTTAAAATTTCAGTTAAAGTAAATCAATTTCCTGAAATTTTTTTCCTCAGGGGGCCCGGGCCCTTAAAGCTCAAATCTTAAAATTTCAGTTAAAATAAATCAATTTCCTGAAATTTTTTCCTCAGGGGGCCCGGGCCCTTAAAGCTCAAATCTTAAAATTTCAGTTAAAGTAAATCAATTTCCTGAAATTTTTTTCCTCAGGGGGCTCGGGCCCTTAAAGCTCAAATCTTAAAATTTCAGTTAAAATAAATCAATTTCCTGAAATTTTTTCCTCAGGGGCCCGGGCCCTTAAAGCTCAAATCTTAAAATTTCAGTTAAAGTAAATCAATTTCCTGAAATTTTTTTCCTCAGGGGGCCCGGGCCCTTAAAGCTCAAATCTTTAAATTTCAGTTAAAGTAAATCAATTTCCTGAAATTTTTTTTCCTCAGGGGGCCCGGGCCCTTAAAGCTCAAATCTTAAAATTTCAGTTAAAGTAAATCAATTTCCTGAAATTTTTTTTCCTCAGGGGGCCCGGGCCCTTAAAGCTCAAATCTTTAAATTTCAGTTAAAGTAAATCAATTTCCTGAAATTTTTTTTCCTCAGGGGGCCCGGGCCCTTAAAGCTCAAATCTTAAAATTTCAGTTAAAATAAATCATTTTCTTGGAATTTTTTTCCTCAGGGGGCCCGGGCCCTTAAAGCTCAAATCTTAAAATTTCAATTAAAATAAATCATATTTCTTGGAATTTTTTTCCTCAGGGGGCCCGGGCCCTTAAAGCTCAAATCTTAAAATTTCAATTAAAATAAATCATATTCTTGGAATTTTTTTTCCTCAGGGGGCCCGGGCCCTTAAAGCTCAAATCTTAAAATTTCAGTTAAAATAAATCATTTTCTTGGAATTTTTTTCCTCAGGGGGCCCGGGCCCTTAAAGCTCAAATCTTAAAATTTCAATTAAAATAAATCATTTTCTTGGAATTTTTTTCCTCAGGGGGCCCGGGCCCTTTAAGCTCAATCAAGTTTAATCTTTTCACGACTCAAGATAGCTAAAAACGCAGATTTCAGTGGCTAATTTTCAAAAAATTTTCCATACCCCCAGATTCACCCGGAAATCCTCTGTCCGGATCTGGCATCGATAAATTATTCTAACTCTTTATTTAGGAAACTTTGAAAAATTTTTAAATAACTTTATTTAAATAAATATTGTAAGCTATGTATAACGATTTCAAAAATTGTATCAAAAACTGTGTAAAAAATTGTTGGCATGAAGGACACAATAACCTTTTACATAGTAAAAAAAAATTTTAAGTTTTTTTTTTTTTTGTTGGGGGGGGGGGGCCCGTATTAGTAAGTAGCCCCGGGGCCCGTCAAGTCTGTCTGCGGCCCTGCATACATGGTTCCAACAATAGAATTCTTTATTTGCTGCCTATGAACCATTAGGCCCTGGGCACAGTGGTAGAGTTAGTTCTTGCCTCTTGTACTAAAGGATTAGGAATTCGCATTCCAATAAAAATTTATTTCAATTGAAATGGCTACCATTCACTTGACGGGGCCTAAATGTCATAACTTAAAGGTCTTTAAATAAAAATAAAAAAAATTATTGATAAAAGAAGTTTTTCAATAAAAGAAAGTCTTTGATGATATCACTCACTTCATCTATATGAGATCAGAAAATATAAATTTCCGGTGAGATTTGAAAATATTCTGCAAGATTATTTATTAGCTATATAAGTGAAAGTAAAGATGAATTAAAAAATATTGATCTCTAATTATATATATATATGAAAAAAGAATGATTAATAAAATAAAAGAAGCCTTTTTCTTAGCAGCAATTTAATTTTAAAATCTAGTGTGACTGGTCGCACAGCATACAACTCATCTCTTATGAAAGCTGTGTTCCGTGCTTGTCCCACCAGACTTTTTGTGTCGACAAATATATTTAGTTTCCGGCAGTAGATTAAAATATAAAATCCTGGGCATTAGCAGAGTGGTAGTGTTCTTTCTTGCCTCTTGTGCGAACGGTCAGAATCCAGGTAAATTTTATTTTTTTCCAAATTAGGTACCCTATGACACGAAGCTTTTAATAAATAATAGTATAGCGAACATAATTATGAATAAGAATAGATAAAAATTAAGAATTTAAAAAATATCTTTGATAGAGTATCAAAGGGATGTAGGCCCGAGGAATTGGCGTATTTGGTAGCGCGCCTGCCTTCTAAACCAATGGTCGCGGGATCAGATCCCAGGCAGTCCGATGATTTTATTTAAGCCATTTAGATACCAAATAATGCCTGGACCCAATTATATACCTGGTATATTACTAAATACGAGTATCGTTAAAGTCTTAAATGGCCTAGGTTGCCGAGAAGACTGTGTGCATGTGTGTGTGGATGAGAAAAAAAGTCAGTGTTTTACAAATCGACATTAAAAAAAAAAAATTTGGAATTTTATCAAAAAGAAAAGAAAAAGTAGAAATCAAAGAATTAAGTAATAGGATTCCATTTGTTGATATCGCCTTGCAGTATTCTATTTTGCTCATTTCCTTATTTTTGAAACATTCTTCTATCTGTAGAAAGAAAAGAAATTTCCTTTTTTTTTGTTTGATTTGGTCCCTATAGGCCCTACACCAGATTTTTTTGTATCGAGAATTATTTAAATATTTTTCGAGATCTATATATTTGAATAAGAAATTAGTATCCAATATACCTCTGTTAGGACTTAACTACTCATAGATACATTTAACATGGAGTATGCTTTTTGTTGATGAAGCCATGGCACCCGGGAATCTCCAGCCTTACCGGGGCATCAGTGTGCTGTTCTTTGTGCCAGACCACCGGACCCTGCAATGGATAGCACTCCGATCACTCGGAAAGGCTGGAGGTCCTGGGTTCGATTCCCGGGGATGCTTGACCTACCAACAAAAAACATACTCTCAATCATGAGAATTATTTAGTTTTAATAGGAGAATTAACCTCAAGTATGATACACAAGTTTTTTTTGTTTCAATGATTTATTTATTTAACATTAACACTTCCATCTCACTTGTTTCGGCATAATTAACTGCCATTCTCAAAGCCAATTAAACCACAAGAGATAGAATAGATATTGTACAACTGTAATATATGGCTTAAGTTGCCGAAAAGACTCTGTGGATGTGTGTGTGAATGTGAGTGTTAAAAAAAAAAAAAACTCAGTGTTTATTATTCAAAGTGATGACCTGATGACAGTTACAGAATTGGAATCCGAAACGTTGTTTCTTTCTTTCTTTCTTTTTTGCTTTATTTTGTTCATACAAAGACAGCTATTTAACTGAACTTCAAAACGTGTATTTCCATCAAAATCTCGACATCGAATTTTTGCATTACTTTCTCTTTCTCAATTACACATTCACTTGTCTAGAAATTTTATGATAGATAAGTAGCTAATACTAATAATAGATAGGCAGGGAAAGTTAAAGGATTGAAATAATTAAATGTCATCAATTATTATTCTATAACGATAACTTAATTAATGATATATATTAAATTTTAATTATTATAATGATAACCACAACAGAAATGGAGCAATTCATCGCACATTTTAATTTTCGTTTTTTTCAAATGGATAGAGAAGAAAGCAAGCCGTGCTTATATGATATTTTCGGATTATTGTTCTAATACGTAATAGATTAGTGTATTATATTTTGTGGCCGGCCTTGTTTGGGTTATTTCAATTTAATCGAAAGAAATAGCAAAATGCCTTCTCCGTTGCACCTTAGGCTTGATTAGTTCTCTAGATGAAATAAAACGCCTAAAGGGTTTTCCAGTAACGGCTTTCTTTGTTAGGAAAGGTAATACGATCAGGTCAGAGACTTGTTACCTACCTGTTCAGGTCTTTTGAGGCTTGCTTGCTTTCACGTGTCTGTCTGTTATCTTTTCTCCCACAGCCCCGGACTCATTCGCTATTTGCAACCTGGGCAAATTAATTATTAATGCCATTTGTTTGACCTTTCCCATTGCTTTAAATTTTAAGATGAATGGTTTGTTTAATCTATACATGGACAAATCATATGTAAATCTTGAAAAATTGCACTGGAATAATTTTCATCTCCTTTTATAAAATTAATAATGAAATAATCAAATACGGATAATCTTTCTTTTGCACTGTGAAACAAAATTTTGGGCAGCAAACCGAATGAATAAACTAGTTGTTTCTTGATGGCTGGATATTATGATATGAGGATGTGGCATAAGAGCAGCCAAGACGAAAAATAAAATAAAAATCTATTTTTTGTCGACGTTTTGAGTACCGATCGCACTCTTCATCAGGACAAAAATAATCTCAAGTTGTCAGGTTATTTGACATGGCAGTGTAGCAACGTTTTAACCAATTTATATTTTCTTGAAGACTCTCTTTACTGTTTCGAGGTCGAAAATATAAAATTGGTTAAAACGTTGCTACACTGCCATGTCAAATAACCTAACAACTTGACATCATTTTTGTCCTGATGAAGAGCGCGATTGGCACTCGAAACGTCGACAAAAAATAGATTTTTATTTTATTTTTCGCCTTGGCTGCCCTTATGCCACATCCTAATGAATAAATCTTTGGCTCAAAATAAAGCTTGAAATAGATTTTTACTTTCTCTTACCTATAATATTAATAGGCCGATATAGAGAGAAAATATTGGTTTCATGTCAAAGTTTCGATGTCGAGATTTTGATGGATATACACGTTTTAAGGTCCCCTGAATCCAAAAAAGTGGTTTTCTCAACATTGCCTGGCTGTGTGTGTGTGTCTGTGAACAAAATATCTCAAAAACGAAAAGAGGAGAGGCCCTCGGGGCTTGGTGTAGGGGTTAGCGTGCTAACCTCGTATACTAAAAGTCGCGGGTTCGGACCCCAGGCAGTCCGAAGATTTTATTTAAGCCATGTGGATACCAAATGGCTTACTAGTACTTTACTGATGTACTTTTTCAGTTTTTTTCGATTTTCTCAAAATTCGCTCCAATGAATTTGATTAAAATTCAAAAATCAATTATGTTTTAGATGCTCTTTAAAGTGTATATTCTCATTTTGCCCTTGAAATCTTATGAAGACCACTTTACTCTTGTACTTCATTGGAAAAATAGGAGAAATGGTTGCCATGGTAACAAAATATAAATATTTTCTCATATAAATTTTACACCTTGAATTTTAA
>JAKCPI010000664.1:0-41370 GCA_023213315.1 Euborellia annulipes
ATTTCTGAAAGGTAATTTTTTTTACATTTAAATAATTTCGATTGAATTTTTATTAATTCATTTTTTTTTTCAGATAGATATATATATAGAAAATATAGAAAATATGAATGCAATCTCAGAAATTTGACAATTTCGATCCTCGAGCCAAATACCATCCAGAAAGAAATTATTATAAATATTTATCACTCAACTCACTCATACATTTTGCAATTAATTTCAACAAGTACAACGTCGAGAATTCCCAAATGCTGTTGGATTGAAGAAAAGAATAATGCAATCAAAGATTCTAACATATATGAATTCCAGAATTGAAATTGAGCCATTTGTGTCTGTCTGGAGGGTGAGATTATCTCCCACCTTTCAATCCCCAAGAAGAGCTTCTGCGAGATGAACTTGAACACAAACGAGTCAACTTCAGTTCCGTAATCCGCTTAGCCATTTGCCTCCTCATTCAATAAACTTTTCTATAAATCATTTGGATATCAGTTACTAATATTAAAATACTGCGAGATAAAAAGAATGTCCCCGAATTTGTTTCTTTTTATTTGAAGATACATTGAAAAATAAATATTTTTTATTTTAAATGACCACAAGCTGATAGAGCAAAGGCCATTTACTCAAAGGATCGAAGGGTTTTTAAAGAAGACGGGGATAATTTTTTCGGGGGCCTGGAAGGAACATCTACCCGATGCTTCCTCGTAACGTTGATCTTATCTAAAAGATACGGCTAATCCTTCCAAACAACAACAAAACAAGAATCTCTAAACAAAACGTATTTCATTTCGATTGTCGGCCAACGGGACTTCTATATCAATCAAATTCTGACATGTTACTACTACCGGTACTGTTAAAAAAGAAGAAAGAGCTAATCTATTTTAATAGAAGCTATTTATATTTTGTTACCTTGCCATCTCCTACCTTGCAATCCTTCACGACCTGCAAGATGTGAGTCAAGCTCTAAAACGTATTGGTGCAAACGAGCATTCTTCATTTTGCCATCTGTATCTCCGGATTTTAATGAGGATATGGAAGATTTTTTTTTTAAATGCACTTTCTAAATACTTTTTTTTTTTTATTCACTGAATTCAAAAAACCAACAACTGATAACAATATTAAAGCCATTCTTGTGAACATTAAATGCTTAAAAAGATCAAAATACTATATTTATTACAAATTACAAAGAAAATTCTTTAAGAAAATATAATATTTTTTAATAGAATTGTGATTAATTTTAAATGTAAAAAGAACAAATTTTTTTTCTCATGCAAAATTGGTGTTTTCAAAAACATCTTTAATCTATCTATTTAGACTAATTTTTATTTTTGCTCGCAAATAAATGTGCGATCTAAGAGATAATAATAAAGAGACAAATTTAAAGATATCAATAAAGAGTTGTGCATAAAATTTAAAAATAACATAAAGTAGAGCTGTGGAGGGGAACAAACCTGTCTTGGGCCCAAAATTGAGAGAAAAAATATTGTAATCTCATAAACGGTAGTTAAATTCTTGGTTAAATAAAAGATGTTGGTTTTAATTTGCAAGTTCCAATTAAATTTACATAATTAGTGGAGAGGTAAATTGTATAATTAATTATTCTGTTATTTTTAAGATACATCATTGTAAATTTATAATTATATTCCAGTTAATGAGGCTCTGATGAAGGCGTTATTTCGCCGAAACAAGTGACCCTGCGCAGACTTGTTAGCCTCTTATACTCTGAAATAAATAAATATATGTATATATATATATGAAAAATTAAAACCAACATCTTTTATTTAACCAAGAATTTAACTACCGTTTATGAGATTACAATCTATAAGACTGGTTCACACTGAAAGAGAAAAAATATTTACAATTTATCAAAAGACTACGGTTTGGTGTCCTGATTTTCTTTTTTCTACTCTACACATGGGAAATTTTCTAAAATATCTAAATAAGACACTTGTTAGAAACATTTTAAATTTATAGAAAAGAACAACCAGAATTCTGAAGTGGAGTTGCTGAAGTTGATTTACTTGGAAGAAAAGAAAAATACCAAAACAAGGATTTCATCTTATAACGTTATATGAATTCAAGAATTGAAATTGACTCATTTGTGTTTGTTACTGGAGGGTGAGATTATCTCCCACCTTTCAATTCCGCTGAGGAGATTTCTGCAAGATGACCTCGAACACGAGTTAACTTCAGTTCCACAGCTTATCCCGCTTAGCCTTTTGCCTCCTCATTCAAGAAGCTTTTCAATAAATCATTTGGACATCAGTTACTTATATTAAAATACTGGTAGATCAAAGAATGCCCTAGAATTTGTTTCTTTTTATTTTCCAACATTTTAAAGATACAATGAAAAATAAATTTTTTTTTATATACTGATTCGTACGAGATAGATAGCTGCATAGTCAACTTGTAAATAAATTTTTTTTTAATGACTACAAGCCGCTAGAGTAAAGGCCATTTACTCCCTGGTTCGAAGGGCTTTAAAAGAATTTTGAAAAATCGAAAAAACTGAAAAAGTGCATCAGTAAAGTACTAGTACTCTTTGGCCGATTTTGTACAAAAGCTTCTTGTTACATCCCCTGGGGGTGCCTAATTTAAATATAAAATTTCAACCTCCTAGCTCTTTTCGTTCTTGAGATATTTTGTTTACAGACAGACACACAGACAGACAGACCATGTCGCGAAAACCACTTTTTTTGATTCAGGGGACCTCAAAACGTGTATATCCATCAAAATCTCGACATCGAATTTTTGACATGAATCCAATACTTTCTCTCCATATATATTAACATATTTAGAGGTAAGAGAAAGTAAAAATGAAAATTTAAAAAAAATTTATTCCTAACTCTATTTTGTCTATGCAATTAGGAGCTTATTAAAAAAAATCCCATAAAATTTGGTGCCATAGTTTGCGAGTTGTACGCAATTTAAAATGCAGAGTTTTTATTTTTTATAACGTTAATTAATTCAGGCCTAAGAAATGGCGAGCGGAGGGGAAGCGGCGCCTGCGCCTCCCCTCCAGACATTGTCGCCGGCGAGAGATGCTGCTATTATTTTTGGAAATAACAATTAATCCCGTTTTCATTTCTAAGAAATTTTAATATCTCGATCGCAAGTCTATGAAGAAGTCATTCACTAGACCCAGAGAGAAGAATCTAGTTTGTTGTTAAGTTACCACAAATACAGGTAATGCTCTCTTTTGGATGGGAGAGACAAATCATTAATCATAGAAAACGACTAGAATTTATTTATTTTATAGCGCTATTTCAATATTCTCTTGATTTTAAAAAATAATTTTTTTTCCCTCTTAAAATGCAGGCCGCAACTCCATTTCTAATTTCTCTTACCTCTATATATATCTTTATATATATAGAGAGAAAGTATTGGATTCATGTCAAAAATTCGATCTCGAGATTTTAATGGATATACACGTTTTGAGGTCCCCTGAATCCAAAAAAATGTTTTTTTCGCAACTTGGTCTGTGTGTCTGTCGGTCTTTGTTCAATTTTAATGGAATTGAGCTAGGAGGCCGAAATTTTATATTTAAGTTAAACATCCCTCTGGAGCGTGAAAATAAGCTTTTAAACAAAATCGGCCAAAATGTACTAGTACTTTACTGATGTACTTTTCCAGTTTTTTTTTTTCTTCGATTTTTTCAAAATTCGTACTAACGAGTTTGATTAAAATTCAAAAATCAATTATTTTTTCGATGCTCTTTAAAATGTATATTCTCATTTTCTCAGATAGGAATGGTTGCTATCGTAACAAAATATAAATATTTTCCCATATATATAAATTTTACATCTTCCATTCTAATATATCGGCTGAAACTAAATATATGCCGACACGAAAAATCTGGTGTGACAAGCACAGAACACCATGGGCCTAGCCAGGGGAGGTAGGGGCATTGCCCCCCTGGCTTGTCCTAAAAATAATAAAAAAAATATATATATTTTTCCCATTGGGAATTTTTTTAACGCCCCAATGCACTTAATTTAATTTTTTATTTAAGTAAATAATTAATAATCTATGTATATATTAATTGCAAACCCCCCTCTCGCCTTAACGAGGGTTGGCCCCCTAACAAGATGTCTGGCTACGCCCAGGAACACAACTTTCGATTACTGAAGGTAAGAGAAAGTTGCGTGCTGTCACACCAGATTTTTATTCATAATAGGGCCCGGTAACTCCAATAGGCCGCCTTCATTTTTGTAATTCACTTTAACCTCCACCGAGGGCGACACTGTTGCCTTTGCCTTGATTTGGGCACCAATATACGAAATGAATCCATTCTGCGCATTCAACTATTACTACTACTATTGCTGTTATTATTCAAACAAATTTGAGTGAATAACAAAAATATTTTCAAAAATAATTAATAGCATAGCTTTATTTCAAATTTCTTAGCGAAATGAGAAATAAGCGAAGAATACAATGCTACGCTAAGGATGAGATAAAAAGACGAGGCATTCGCTCACAAATTCAGGCGTTGGGGAGGGGAGAGGGTGATATGCCAATGGAAGAATAATATAACAATGCTAGAAATGCTTCAAAGTGAAATTAGCGTTAAGAATCAAATTGTTATTTTATTATAGTTGATAACATTACATTAGATTGGTCCTAACCTTTGCTATCTATTTACTTCATTTATTTTTTATATACTTTTCAAATAAAAAGTTATTTTTAATAGCATTGTTGCTTTGAAAGCAAGCTTAGATGCTCTGCTCTCTCGTGTTGGCAGATGCAACAACAACAACAACAACAACTGCATGCCGACAAGACACAAATGGAAGCAGAGAAAGTTAGTAGCACGAGTAACGGGAACCCAAGCCTTCAGAGTTGCAGCCAGCCAACTGAATGGGTAAAAAAAGAAGGGGAATAGAAAAGAGAAAGAGACAGAGAGAGAGACAACAACGACGACGTCGACGACGCCGGCCGCCGAAGAAGAAGAGGAAGGAGATGGCTGCTGGTAGTGGGGTACAAGTGAACAGAGAACAAGCACCGAGAGTGGAGCAGAGAGAACAGTGAGCGTTCAACTGCCAGTCATAGACCACCTCGCTTTTCTTCTTCCTCGCACACCGGTCGAATAAATCATTTGCAATTCGCGAACGTTCATCAAAAACGGCTGCCTTTCATCATCGTTTCTTCCTTCTTTGAGTGAGTAATAATAATAATAATTCTCTTTTAATGTGATTAAATTTAGAAATAGAGAAATTTGCAATATATGTCACAGATTTTGACACAATTTTTGAATTTAATTACTTCTAAACGGTTCAATCATTTATTTATAAATTCTTTGTGTTTGTGTTCTCATATAACAAATCTGGAAAGAATAAAATAGACGGGTATACATTTTTGTTTTGCAATTTCTGAGAGTTGGGAATCTGGCAATAATAGTAATAATCAAGGCATACAAAGAAAAGTCTCTATTCTGTGTGTGTGTGTATAGGAAAGCCTGACCATGTTAATCAGATCCTCATCAAATTAAATGTGGAAAATATTTCAAAATGCTACTACTATTAAGGAGGTCGGAATGTTGTGAATATTATAAATATACCTATTCAGATTAGATATAAGATTGGTACAATAAATCAAACTTAATTAATTTTATTCTAATAAAAATTAAACAACAATCAATATAAATTAATTTAGTAATTATTAATACAAAAATGTTTGGCCAACCTTTGGCTTTAAAAATAACTAAATGCTACTGGAACGTAAAATCTTCCAGTCCTCCACACTAAATTTAAATATTCTTTTGGGCAAAGGCCGTCATATTTTCTGCCCAAAAAGCATTAATTTATTTTGTGAATTATGCGGCAATTTCTGTAAAATGCTGGGTGTGCAAGAATGAACTTTGGCGGGGCTTGCCGAAGATTCCATTTGATAAAAGTCGGAGAAATTCTCTATTCAAAATTCATGTCTTTTTACCTATTTTTACTTTCTCTTACCCTATATGTTAATTTTCCAAAAATCTTTCGTTCGTGCAAATCTACTATTGACGACATTCTTGTACCTCTGGGAGGAGGAGGGGGGGGGGTGCAAGTCAATGTAGTTAGGCCTCTGGATCACTCAGTTTATTGCGATTTTTTTCAACTACCTGTATTTAAATAAATGTTAATTATATATGTTTTTAAACATTGTGAGTATTTTTATTTGTTGGTGGGCCATACGCACCATGGCCTCCGGCGGACCATGTTATTGATGGTTCTGTTGGAAGTAGAAGCACCCCGAGGCTGAGGATCCGGGGTTCGATTCCATAACGCCAGAAGATATTTAGCCATTAGAATTTTGAAAATTTAGGAATGAAATTTTTTGAAAAATTTTACTTTCTCTTACCTCTATATTTCATATAGGCCTATAGAGAATTTATGTCAAAAATTCGATGTCTTGGTTTTGATGGAAATACACGTTTTGAGATCTCCTGAGTCCAAAAAAGCTGGTCCCACAAATTGATCTGTCTGTGTCTGTATTAGGGTCCGACCGAAACAAGATTTTCAACCGAAACCGAATATTCGGCCTCAACCTTAGTTTCGGCCGAAACCGAAACTTGTATTTCATATAAAAATTTTTTTTCATTTTACCTTTTTTTTTAGGGAGACTAAATTTTTTTCTCCCTCAAGTGCAAATCATTTAACCTTTTTTTTTTTTGCATGCGAGTCTCATCTCATTTTATCAGACTCTGGTTTCGGCGCCGAAAGTTTCGGCTACATTTTGGCCGAAACCGAAACTACAAACAAGGCCGAAACCGAATATTCGGTCGGTTCCTAGTCTGTATGGACATTTTTAAACATGGAAAAAATGAGCTAGGAGGTTGAAATTTTATATTTAAGTTAAACAACCCCCCGGGAGCGTGAAAATAAGCTTTTGATCAAAATCAGCGAAAGAATGCTAGTGCTTTACTGATGTTCTTTTTCAGTTTTTTTTTTTTACGATTTTGATTAAAATTCATAAATCATTCATTTTTATTAGGAGATATAGGTAGATAGATGAGGAGGCAATGCTAAGCCGCTAATCTTAAGATTACGGCCGACTCCCCACCCCCCCGGGTTCGTCCCTCTTCCCCAAAAATAAAACCCCCCCCCCCCCCCCTCCTTTTCGTAGGGGGGGGGTGGGCCCCCCCCCGCTAAAGGGAAAGTGGGGGTTTGTTTTTTTTCGTCCTCCCCCTAGGTAGATATAGGCAGCCAGCAAGTAATAAAAAAACTATTTAATTTTTTTACTTTCTCTTACCTTTATATACTGTATGTTAATATATAGAGAGAGAAAGTATTGGATTCATGTCAAAAATTCGATGTCGAGATTTTGACGGATATACACGTTTTGAGGTCTCAAGAACGGAAAGAGCTAGGATTTTGAAATTTTATATTTAAGTTAGGTACCCTCCTGGGACTTGACACGAAGCTTTTGAACAAAATTAGCCAAAAAGTACTAGTACTTTCTGCATGCAATTTTTCAGTTTTTTTTCGATTTTCTCAAAATTCGCTCCGATTTTTTTTTAAATTCATAAATCAATTATAATATTTTTTAGATGCTCTTTAAAATGTATATTCTTATATATCACCATTGAACCGGCAAATTGATTAAATTGTCTTTTTCTTTTATATATAAATCATCTTTAATCCTGGTTCCGCTCTTATACACTCGTATGTTGATTGAGATTTTATTATTTCACTATTTAATTTTATTGCAGATTAGATAGGATATTGAAATGTCTTCTTTAATTAAACATTGGAATTAGAACGCAACCTGAGGTTCAAATCTCCCTTGGACCCTTGGTCCCTTGGAGTAGACAATCAGAAAGCCATCATCCATGGGTCACTTGCTCCTTTCCCCTTCTTCTTCTTGTTCTTTTTTTGATTCGAATTTTTCTAACTACAATTTAAAAATATTTTTTTGTTTTTGGCCCCGGGGATGAACCCAGAATCTCAATCGGATTTTATGTACTTTGACCAATAATAAACTTAATTAAAATAAATCCCTTGTGTTTTTGACATTTTGTCAAAATTCATGTTCCAAACAAAAAAGCTTCAAAATTCAACTACGTATTTAGTTTGTGTCTACTCCTTGGTCGTTAAATTCAAGCATATAATCTCGATATTAAATTTAATCAAAAGACCGCAGCATGCGGGCCCGTGCCAGCCGGAAGAGGAGGTATGTCATTCAAGAAATCTGTGTCAAACTCAATATAATCCTTTAGGTACCGTACTGTTGAATATCTAAAAGGGGTACCTCCCCTTTCCTTCTTCCCCCCCACCCCACCCCGGACTTCAAGTCGACGATCTCTTTTAATAAAATTTAACAAAATAAAACTGCTCGATTCTCATCATCTATTAGGAGCCGGAGTCTCAAAAGAATTGAAGCAATTTCTTCTAAAAATTATTTTGTCAATGAAAATATTATCAATGAATCTAAATTTTATAAATATTTGGGAATTCACATTCAGGCAAATTTAAAGTGGGAAACCCATATAAATTTTATAGTGAATAAGGCATCAAGGGCGGATACAAGGGGCGGGGGCAAAGGGGTAATTACCCCCCCCCGCGTTTGAAAAAAATACCTTTTTTTCGTAAAAAAATTTATTTTTAACATAAAATTTTAAAAATTAATACTTATAAATTTGATTTGTATTTATATCGGGCAAACAAGTACAGAATGCGCCTTTAAATTATTGAAATTACGAAAAAATAGTGTGCTGTGTCGTCGCACCAGATTACCCCTTCCCCGAGAAACACCTCTGGATCCGCCCTTGTAAGGCATATAGGAAGTTAGGGATGTTTGGGAGAGTTTTGAGGGGTACGTCTAGAGAAGTCAAGTCCAAAGTTTATTTAACTTATCTGAGACCGATTATTACTGGATATGGCTGATGTGTATATATTCAAGGGATGATGAATAGGCAGCCAACACAAAAAAAAAAAAAAAAATTTAATTTTCTCTGTCGACGTTTCAAACGCTCATCGCGCTCATCTTCAGGACAGATAGAAAAGCTTATGACTTTTCTATCTGTCCTGATAATGAGCGCGAAACGTCGACAGAGAAAATTAAAAAAATTTTTTTTGTGTTGGCTGCCTATTCATCATCTTATGTGAGACCTAATTTAGAGTATTGTTCAATGGTGTGGGACAAACATTCGCAGCAGTTATTTATTTATTTTTATTTATTCTTTAAAATGTACATAGGGCCTCAGGCCCCCTTAGTGTACAAGTTTATAAAGAGAGGAAGATAGGGGTATATATAACAAAAAGTTATTAAAAACAATCCATGTGAAAATTTGAGCATCGCCATTGACAACCGGCTTGAAGGCTGCTAATTAAGTTAGAGGGGAAGATATAAATGGTTCACAAAGGGGCGGCTAGATTTGGTTTTGGAAAATTTGATAGATTTAGATATCAAGGTATTAGGAGTTAGGAGGAGATAACAAGTAGATTTCTCGAACCAAATTATTATAGTAGGGTTGATCATAGGAGGAAAATTCAGAAGCCAAGATTCTTGAAGAATGTAGGTTTGCATTCGTTTGTAGGATCAATTGATCTGTGGAACGGATTGTCTGTCCATACTTGGGATTATAGTCCTCTGCCCCCAATGATTAGGGCCTAATCTATAATAAATTTTGTCAAGTCCTAATGTGCTAGTTGTGTGAAATTTTTATTTAGTTCTTGATCGCAGAGAATAGTTGAGGTAGAGAGGTCATTGTTATTGTATTTAAATTTGTATTGTGTTGTCGGACCTAGCCACCGAGGATTCTAAGCGGATCGTAATAAATTTATTTATTTATTTATTAAAAAAAAAATTCTGAGTGATATTAAACGGCTCTTTTGTTTTATTAATCGCGACTGTCCCTCTCTAATTCCTGGGACCCTTGACCTTTGGCACTAGAATTTCCTCTAAAATTACCTTTTTAAAATTATAAGAAAATAAATGAGGTTATATTCACGTACCTAGATCAAATATTGATATAATCGTGGCCGTTTGAGATGAGAGCGGCGAGGTGTCTGTCCATTTGATCTTTTCATTCAAACCTTTAAATTCCCGTTATTTCTTCTTCTTTAACGGCGGCGCCGCGCTGACTACGAGAACAACATACACAATCCATTCATTCATGCATCCATTCATCTCTGTCTGTCAGAAATATGCGTCATATGCGCTGTTTCTTTTATCCAAATTTCCAATTAATAGGAAACAAGGAGTGTCCGTCTATCCATCCGTCTCTTTGATCCATATAAGCCCCGATAAGAATTTTCTCTTTGAAAAGAGAAAATCATTAGATTTAGGAATGGCGTTAACAACTAGATTAACTTAAGTGTAAAATACCTAGTATGCCACTTATCTATTTTTTATTTATATTCCCCCGATAGAAAGGCAAATTTTTCGATTTCAATTCCAAACAAATTTGGCCCTTAAACTAGTCGTGTATAAATAAGCTAATAGGATTGCTCTGATAAATGTACAAAAGGAAGAGGAGCAGCAGCAGCCAAAAAAATACAAAGTCTCGGATTTTCAACAATTAACGAGACCCGGGTTTTTTTTTTTTATAAAAAACATTCACACTTTTTTTCTCATTCACACTCACACTCACACACACATTCACACAGTCTTTTCGGCAACTTAGGCCATTTAAGACTTTAGACGATAACCGTTGTAATTAATAAATATATTAGGGGTTCAGGCATTTCTATTTAAGCCATTTGGTATCCAAATGGAGACCCGGGGTTGGCCAAATGGGCACAAAACACATGCATCATATGTATGATAATATTTTCTTTGGCTGGGGACTGTGTATATTATTGATGCTGGATAGGCAGCCAGGATTATAAATAAAACACAAATTTTATTTCATTCTGCTCGTCGACGTTTCGGATGCTAATTGCCCCCTTCCTCTGGACCTGGTCGACATTTTTTAATTTTAGAAAAATAAAATATACATTGCAAATTTAAAAAAAATATTAAAAAATGAAATCAAATGAAAATAATTTTTTAACAACTTGTAATATTTTTGTATATTTGCAATGTATATTTTATTTTTCTAAAATTAAAAAATATCGACCAAGTCCTGAGGAAGGAGCCGATTAGCACCCGAAACGTCGACAAATGAAATAAAATTTCTTTTATTTCTAATCCTGGCTGCCTACCCAGCACCAATAATATCATATGTATGTTTGAGAATTTTCTTTCATTGAATAAATTAGATGGTACAACTAGGCCGTACATAATGTGCCGTGCCGGATTAAGCAAGATGGAGGCTCTTGAGCAGTCGAAATCTCGGGGTCCTTTCAGCTAATAATTTTACCAATGTGATTTTTTACACAACAAAAAAAAAAAAATGTTCAAAATGTCCCCACAGGATTCGTGGAAAAATCGAAATTTATATACATATTTTCCAGAGATCGCGGATTCGCATCCGTTACAAAAATTCATTTCAGTTTAATCAATTTAAATAAATAGCGATGGGGTTTAAAGGGCCTTAGATGCCGAAAAAGAGTTAAAAAAAAACAACTAATGTTGCGGAGCCCCTAAAAGGGATTGTTTATGGGAAATCCGGCACTGATAATACGGGTATTGTGCCCATTTAACCAACTCTGGGACTTGAAGGACCGACGATGGGAGATTAAAGTATCTGCGAAACGTCTTGGTTGATTGTTGAAAATCCGAGGCTTTGTATTTTTGTGGCTGCTCCATAGCCCTCCCCCCTCCCCCTCTAAAATCCCGGAAATTACATATAAAGAAATATATAGAGAGAAATGTGCATGTTAAATAAGTTACTGTTAGAAATTATTATAAAAAAAAAAAAAAAAATTGACCAACTTCCCTTTGGAATTTCGAAACGAAATTTTGCAGTCTTATAGAGGACGTTATGGAGAGTCCCGGAAAAATACTCGGGTCCCGAAATTCCTATAACTTTTTGAGTTATTAATTCCTAAAGTTACGATTTCTCCCATAGGAAATGTATAGATGTCTATGTATTCTTTGCATTTATATATTCTATGAATGTAAACAAATCTTCAAGCAGGCACTGAATTGGGATAGTAATAAAAATTTTCTTTTCGTAATTAAGAAGGCAAGGGTCTCCGCAGGCGGGCCCAAGCCAGCTGAAGGGGGGTCCAGGGAAGCCAAGTCCCTGTTTAAACTCCAAATCGGGCGGTACAGCTTCTCATAGTTAAGAAAAGGCGAGGGGGTCCAGGGGGCTAAGCCCCCCTGGCTAGACGCGAATAAAATAGGCAAGGAAATTGAATTGAAATTTTCATTGCCTTTAATCTGCTAGCCCATTCATAATCCTTCACTTGATTTTATAATAAGGAAATTTTGATGAGACAAATCGCGTTCCTCCCACCTTCCTAATCGGCATCCAACTATTTCAAACTTGGATTTGAACCCTCACCACAATTCTTTAATTAAGTTTAAAATTTTTGTCCTTGAATCTTTAATGAAATGTAAATATTTCGACTGGTTCATTATCATTCATGATTAGTCTTTAAATAAGATGAAGAGCCAGTTTGGAAATTTGCATTTCATTAAGAATTGAGAACTTTTAGCTACTTATTTCTTTTTCTTCTTCTTTCATCTCTACAACTTTGAAAGTATTTTTTAAAAATAACATCCAACCCTAGATCACTGATGGAATTTATCATTTTTTTCTCAAGGGTTGAGGGATGAGCGTATTAATAAAGGCCTCTACAAGACTCTCGGCGGCTCTGCATAATTGCTTCATTCTCTCTTTTTTTTTTTAAGCTTATCTCCAGTTTAATTTACTATATCATTTCTAGTTGCTGACTACGGTCCAAGCCTCAGAGTTCATTTATTTGACCAGTGAGCCCCAAATCCACCTGCCCCTATGAAATCGAACAATAGGAATTTAAAAAATCTGGTGTGAATGCTATCACAGCACACAATTTTCTCTTACCTTTCTTCTGTAGATGAAAGTTGTGTTCTGTGCTGTAAGTATGCACTTTATACCGAGTTAGTGTTCTTTTGCTGTCTGTTCAGATGTAGACCTAAATACCTGGGTTGGATATTTTATTGTTGGAAAAGCTAGGATGAAGCTGTTTAGATGCATCTTTGTTTTTTGATACATTTTTGTAATTAAGTTGTTCGTTATCTGGCCAATTTGAGATAGGACTATTTGAAGAATTTTACAAAATGAGATGTAATTTTTTACAAAAAATTACAATTAAAATTTTAACAACAAAGAAATTTTCCATCATTAAATATTTATGGCATGTGAAGATTTTAGGCCTGATGATGGTCTATTAATGGACCGAAACCGGAGATTGTGCGCATCTGGTCGTCGATAATAAAATAAGAAAATTTTATTACTTGCTTCTGCATTTCTACTGCACCTAACTTTTTAACTAGTAGACTTCTTTCTCGTTCCGTTGTTCAAACTTTATTTAGTCATCTTCAGTCAAAATTTAAAGAAATATAATTTAACAAACATACAGTATGTAGGGGGGCCTACAATTAATAAAATAATTTTTCATAAATATTTAAAATATAAATCAGATGACTGAAGATGGCTTAATAAAGTTGGTCCGAAACAATTGTTGTTTTAAGGGGGGAGTCGTTTTGAAGGGACGATTATTTGTCTAAGAGATGGCGACACCGTCGCTCCGTTTAACACCATAATTTCTTAACTAACTAAGGTATGACACAGCCAGAAAAAAAAACAAAAAAAAACTAATATTAAATCGGTATGTTGTGAATATTTCCAGCACAGAACACAACTTTCCCCTACCGAAGGAAAGTAAGAATAAATTGCGGACTGTGCGAGCAATCACACCATATTTTTAACATCCACAAATTCTAAATTTAAGCCTTTTTTTCAACATCGATTCCTATGCGTACAGAGAAACTATAGGGCTAGACAGGGCCGGAACTAGGAGATTTTTAGGGGGGACAAAATTTAATTTGCCGCTCCCTCCTTAAAGTTTTCTATACAAAATTCATTTTAGCTTTTTTTTTAGTAAATCTTCCCTTAATTGCCGCCCCCTAATATCTGCCGCCCGGGGCACAGGCACCCACTCCCCCCCCTAGATCCGGCCCTGGGGCTAGAACCCCCTTTTAAAAATAAATTAATTCCGCCACTGCCTTTTTTTAATCGGCCTCCTCACAGACAAATAAATAAAGAAAGCAAATAATTAAAAAAAAAGATCCATAACAAACAAAAGTGAAACCATTGATAATTTCATTTTGAGTACAAAAGCCTTTAAAAAAAAAAAAGAAAAAATTTCACTATTTAAATGAAATATTCAATAGAAAACACTTTTAAATAAATAATAAGTTAATGATTCCTTCTTTTCTCTCTCTCTCTCTCTGACTGGATTAACTGGCCTGAGCTGATCATCTAGGCCAGCAGCTCTCAGCATCCATCCCACTGGACCTCCGGTTTCCGAAAAGTTTCTCTAGAAAAAAAAAATAAATAAAAATCTTGACTAGCTTTTCCCACTATAACCTTTGAACTCTTGGCGTATTTGCAAAAAAACTCGGTCAGAACTCATTTATTCGATTAATTTTCATTATAACTTGAGATCTGAGATCTGCTACTTGCATGGTAACTTTGCCGATTAGTCGCCCCCCCCCCCCTTAAACGGAATTTTGAAATTATTACTTTCTATTATTAATACTTTGATTGATTGATTGTTGTACTGGCAAGGGCGGATACAGGGGGGGTAAAGGGTAATTACCCCCCCCCCCCCCCCGAGATTTGAAAAAAAAAATACCTTTTCGCAAAAAAATTTATTTTTAATGTAAAATTTTTAAAATTAATACTTAAAAATTTGATGTGTATTTATATTCTGGCAAACAAGTACAGAATGCGCTTTAAATTACCGAAATTAAAAAAAAATAGTGTGCTGTGCGACGAGTCACACCAGATTACCCCCCCCCGAGAAACACCTCTGGATCCGCCCTTGTGTACTGGGGCTTCTCTGCACTGCGACCTTATAGATCTATTGTGCTCCCCGTATCACTCTCCGGGTACAAGGCCCCTGGAGAGGATCTCGGAATGGTTCATGCCCATCCCTCAGGCCCTAGGTGCCTGGAACTGGAGGGGATTATATTCCCATTGCTCCAGTAGAGACGCTCGAGTTGGTTCATTTTTATGGCAAGCCGGGTTCGAACTCGAGTACAATTTTACCTCGAATTACAAAGTCCCAGCTTATCCGATAAGCCACATCGTCTCTTTATTATTACGAGGGCAGGTCAATAAGTCCGTGACTTTTTGAATTTCCCGCCTCTCAACTGAAATGGCAACACTGCTCCTGTCAGCAGGCAACTATCAGCTGACTCCTGTCGAAATTTGATTTTTGTTTGACATCCATTAATAGCAGACTACCTCGTGATTTGAGAAGAAAATAGAAAAAAGTGAATTCGTGAATTCGGATACGAATTGCTCCCTCATCCGCCCTATTCTCCGGATTTAGCCCCGAGTGACTATTTCTTGTTTCCAAACCTGAAAAAATGGCACGGCGGAAAGAGATTTGACTCCAACGATGAGATCATTTCCCTCGACAAATCTTATTTTTTGGAAGGGATAAAAAAATTGGAGAAACGTTGGACAAAGTGTATAGAGCTCAAAGGAGACTACGTTGAAAAATAAAATAAATTCTTATCCAAATACCTGTGTTTCATTCAAAAAGTCACCGACTTATTGACCTGCCCTCGTACTTTCTCTTATCTATCTAGAGAGAAAGTATTGTTGCGAAAATTCAATGTCAAAATTTTGATGGAAATAGACGTTAAGGGGCGGCAATTAAAGAAAGATTTACTAAAAAAAAGGTAAAATGATATGAATTTTGTATAGAAAATTTTAAGGAGGAGGCGGCAAATTAAATTTTATCCCCCTAAAAAATCTCCTAGTTCCGGGCCTGCCTGTTACATGAAATAAAATTGGTCCGAGTTTTCTATTTTCTCTACGTTTTTGAATTAAAATTCATATCATAAATCAATTATTTGTTAGATGCTCTTTATTCTCAAATTGTTCAAAGCCCCCTTTCATAAAAAAATTGTAACAAAATATTCTGATGGATTATAAATTATACCTGTTGGGGTTTAATATAAAAAATCTGGTGTTAGTAACAGCACATCACCGTACTTTCTTTTACCGAAGGTCAGAAAGAGAAATTTGTTTGTTGAGTACTCAGCCACACCAGATTTTATTAATTAAATTGTTAAATAAAACAGTCACCACAATCGTTGCGGTTAAGTGGCGAAAGCTCGGGTTTGGTGACCCCGAGCAATAAGCGTGTGTAACGCCCCCCGGTTGCCCTAGGTACTTGTATTTAAAAATGATTTAAATAAAGAAATAACTCCTAAATAGCCTCTGTAGCCGAAAAGGGTTAATTTTTTTTTTTTTTATGTAACCTCTGTTGTGTTATACAGTCATTGGAAAACAATTGATTGGAAAGTGCATCTGAAATGTCCCAAGGGTCGCGGGTTCGCATCCCGTCTCATTTATTTCAATTTGATTTGGCAACCAATCCAGATGAAATAAATAGAGACGCGGTCTAAATGGCCTTAATTGAACAATTTCTTTTAAATCATCTTTTAATTCTTATTATATTGTAAAAAAATAAAAACAAATCTATCTTATTTTGAAAATCAAGAGTGTAAAAAAAGAAATTTCAATTTTTTTAATTGATAAAATAGTAAAAAAAACAAAACAATTTTTTGTTTTATTTGAAATGTCACTTGTTTTGTTTGTTTTTGTTTTTTTAACGTTATTGTATTTAAAGCTTGCATGCAAGTTGAGTTTCTAAAATGTCACCTCTCCTTCCATTTCCTTAACAATTAAAATGAATTGAGGCTACACATTCCAAAATGCATTCGATTGTCTAGACCAGGGGGGAGGGGGGCGGTAAAGACTTCTTCTTCTTCTTCTGCAATGTTTGAACATTTTAAAAGCATGTTCTCGATTTTTATTATAATTCTGCTTTGGTTTATTTGTTGTTGTTGTTTGGCTTTAGAAGCCATCCATTCATTTAATAAGTAAATACGTTGAGAGAGAAAAACAGTTTAGAAACTCAATTAAAAAAAAAAAAAAATCTGCTGTGACTGGTCGCGCAGACACAACTTTCTCTTACATCATTTGGTAATAAAAAGTTGTGTTCTGTGCTTGTCACACCAGATTTTTTTTGTTTCGAGATATATTTAGTTCCCGACAATACGATACATTTGAATTCAAGATTTTTAAACAGAAAAATATTTATATTTTGTTACCATGACAACCATTTCTCCTATCTTTTTCCTATGAAGTACAAGAGTAAAATGGTCTTCAGAAGATTTCAATGGCAAAATGAGAATATACATTTTAAAGAGCATCTAATAAATAATTGATTTTTAAAATTTAATCAAAAACTTTATAGTGAATTTTGAGAAAATCGAAAAAAAAACTGAAAAAGTGCATCAGTAAAGTACTAGTACTCTTTGGCTGATTTTGTTCAAAAGCTTCGTGTCACGTCCCATGGGGGTGTCTAACACGGGTTGACGTTATCCAATTTTGCTAAAACTTTGCCATTATCATTTTCTAGCCAAACAACTTTTAGGAGGTTCGGCCGAAAGAAATTAAAAAATTTTGTTTTTTGGGGTCCACCCCTAATATAGAGATAAGAGAAAGTAAAAAACCTGTTCTAATCTACCTTAATGATACTCTGATTTAAAAAAACATTTAATTTGAAATATCTTATACATTTCTAATTAATAAATAATTACACTTAACTAAAACAAAGACAAAAATGTCGAAATTTTTTTATTAACGCCAAATTTCTAAAATTTTAAATTTAATATTTCCATATCAGTTTTTCTCTGGTCTATTTTATTGTAAATTCCTATAAAAACGAAATTTTTAATTAATATCCAACAAAATATATCGAGATTATGTTGATTTGTCTCTCAAATTGAAAAATCGACATTTTTGTCTTTATTTTATTTAAATTGTATTAAATTGATTATTATTTAAATTGTATTAAAATGGTTGTCATATACATTTGAGACTTGGCCGTGTTGACTGGTGAGCATCTGACAACTGATATGCAAATTTTGTATTTTTATATAATTTTGTATATGTTTATATATAACAACTCTATCTGCATCTCAATGGTGTGCATCTTGAGATTGCCAATCTCTAAAGAACTGTGATGGTTTTATCTAATGTAAACCCGAAACGTTTTCTGATTGGAGATTTTTATTCGATAGAGGCTCCTTTTTGGTGACATCCTCTCTTCCTTCAACATTCTAAAATGGTTTGTATTTGTGTTTAATTTACTTGGAAACGTATGAGATATTTCATATTAAATGTTTCTTAAGTTAGAGTATCATTAAGGTAGATTAGAACAGGTCTTCTTATGAAGAAACAAAAGGTTACGTTTTCATTGTCGAGCAGTGTATATCTCGACACACGAAAAATTTCCGTAATCGCGACCAGTCACCAGATTATTTTCATATGAAAGATCTAATTATTACTATTAAAATAAGAAATTGAATCCAATGCTTTAAAATGGGAAAATTATAGATTTTTTGAGCCCGCCTCCTCCGTCACTTTGGGCTTAAATTTTTTCGTAGATACACGGACGGACACTCGACGTTTTACTCGCCGGACTTTGTTTTTAATGAAGTTGGAATCCCCTCTTTGTACCCTTTTGCACTTGACCCTGTTAGTTCCTCTGACAGGTGATAAAGACTCCTCATTTCAATCAAATTATAAAATCTTTTTTTTTTTTGTTAAATAATGAAGGTCATCATAATAATGATTTAATGGCGGCTGTTCTCTTTTGTTTTTTCTTCATTAATTTGACATAAATCACACTTGTTGAAATTAAAACTTCAGTCACTTACTTATCTTTTTTTTAAACATTTCATTTATCTTTGCATTACGCCATTTTTGTAATCATTTTGTTTTTTTTTGTTTTTTATTTTAGTATAAATCTTAAATGATTGCGTGTGTCACATAATCAACCTGGTTTCCTTTAAACAAAAGAACTTCTCTCTCAGAGAAGTTCACTAAGAACAAGACAAGTTCATAATAAAGATATATTCATAAATTAGTAATGATAATTTTTTAAATAAAGAAAAAAAAATTGACGCTGAGATTTTCTTTTACTTCATATTTATTTGAAATTCCTATCGGGATCCCCATTTATTTACCCGAGGTGCTTTCTGGTACGAAGACACATACCTCATACCCAACCGGCCTCTGGCCGTAGCCATCTACCGGCACCCCGTGAATGAATTTGTGAAACAAATGAATTTGTTTATATTTACCCTTTTTTTAATGACACCTGTATGATTTTGTTTTGATTTTTTTATCAAAATTAACGAATATTTTCTATTTCTTCTGTGATTATTTCAAAAACTATTCAGTTTTCGTAAAAATGTCAAAGAATAAAAACTTTTTACAATAGAGTATTTTATCATAATATAACAAAAAAATTGAAAATTTCAAAATTTTTGAAAAAACTTTTTAAGTAAAGTACTACTTCCAAGTGACGTATTTACTCCAAAAGTTGATAGAATTCTACAATTTTAGTGCAAAGTGCATATACCAAATTTCATCGATCTAGCTGCTTTGGTTTTTAAGCAATCGTGTTCACACACACACCCAGACGTAATTCCAAAAGAATATACGAGAAAGTCTCGGGGAAGTCAATCCCCCATATTTTTTTTAGGTTTTTCTGGCTTTTTAGGCCATAACGTTACTCATAATTTAAATATGATATATATGGGGCTCCAGGCGCTTGGTATTCAAATATTTTAAATAAATATTCATTGATCTGCTTGGGATCCGTACCCACACCCCTTGGCTTTAAGATTATCAATATTTTGGGATATATTGATAAAATACATAAAACAAAATATTATTTTAACAAATACAATTGAGCTGGTATTGAAGTTAGAAAATTTTTACTTTTGCAAATTTAAAATTATTTTGCATTCTTGGGCCTTGGCACAAGTGTCTGCCTCTTGAGCTAGGGGTCAAGGGTTCGCATCCCGTCTCTTGCGACAAAAATTCATTTCAATTGGCTGCCGATAAATTGAAATAATAAAGAAGGGGTCTATTGGCCTCTGATGCCGAAAAAGACCTTAAATAAATAAATAAAAATTATTTTGGAAATAATTAAGGGCTTTATTACTCGGGCGTCACCAATCCCGATGTTCAGCACCGCTTATCATTGCTTAACAACAATAATCTGAAGTTAAAAAAAATCTAGTTGCAATAAATAAAAGGATATTTTTTTTTTCTTAATTTATTCTTTCTCTCGTGATGTACTGTGTCAGATATCAGATTTTTTTCTCGAGGTGCCCGACCCTTGGCATTGTTTATAAGTGCGAAATTTCAATTATTTTTTTGTGTTATCCTAGATAAAAGACAAAAAACAATATATACGCGTACATCGATTTTAACCTTCAGTTCGAAATTAATTAATTTGTTGAGTGAGTGAGTTGAGTGGTGGGCGTGTGATAGAAAAGAAACAAACCTCAATGGAAAGAGGAGGATCGCAAGGTGCAAAGGTTAACGACTCTCTTATTTGTTGGCTGCCCTGCCCCCATCCATCTCTATTGAAACAATACAAGCTCTATATTTAATAACTCCTGAATCTTCACTTTCTAATTAAATAGAAATGATAATTTACGATTTCATTTAATAATCAACTTATAATAATAATAATAATAATAACGTAGATCGGTGTTATTTTTGTTTTGAATTGAAATTTTCCCATATAGAAAGGTTCGGTGACCTGAGAAAATACAAGCAAGCATAATCTCTAATTGAGGAAGAGTTCCAAGAGAGTAATTTCGGAATTTGTGCTGAGAAAACAAATGCTTTGCACTTATCGTTAATAGCATCTTGTCCAAAATTCAGGAGGGCCGGTCGCTTCACATCTAGTCAACTAACAAACTTATCCCACAGATAGCAAATTATCGATATAGTAAACAAGAACTCGCTTAACCAACGAGTTTAAAAAAATGAGTTTTTCACATATAATTAGCTATCTGTAGTATAAGTAAAGATTTGTGAAGTTAGCAACTTAATATTATTAAAAATTAAAATATTTAATTAAAGCTAATTAATTTTTAACAAAAATAAAAAAACAAGGCTTGTGTTCCTAATTTCATTCCTCATATCGAATTTCGGGTCTTACTTTTAGCTAATTGACTACAATATGGGCTCTTATTAATTAATCATATGATTAGCTTAACTAGATGAATACTTATCCGAGAGATAGCTAATTAATTAAATGTGGCCTTTCAGCATGGGCGTAACTAGAGAATTTGGCTGGCGGGAGGGGCATGGGACCAGCTACCCTCCGGGGGGCCTGTAAAGTCCCATATTTTCTCAATTTTTCTTGGGGCAGGGATCTTTCTGGGGGGGGGAGGCACGAGCCTTCTGGGGGGCGCCCCCGGCACCCCCTAGTTACGCCCATGCCTTTCAGGCCCCCCGGGCCTTTCAGGCTCCTCCCATGCCAGTTTGATGTACATTAATTCGTATATAGTACAAAAGTGTACAAGTGTACTAGCAACTTATAGGAACCTTGAAATCATTGAGTAGTTTGTTGTTGTATTTATATAAATAAAATGACAATCAAGGGCGGATACAGAGGTGTTTCTCGGGGGGGGGGGGGTAATCTGGTGTGACAAGTCGCACAGCACACAATTTTTTCTTGATTTATTAAATTAAAGACGCATTCTGTACTTGTTTGCCAGAATATAAATACAAATCAAATTTTTAAGTATTAATTTTTAAAATTTTACATTAAAAATAAATTTTTTTTCGAAAAAAGTATTTTTTTCAAATCTCGGAGGGGGTAATTACCCCTTTTACCCCCCCCCCTTCCTTGTATCCGCCCTTGATGACAATATATTGGTAGATTGTGATATAAAATATGATCAAATGTCCTGATAACTTTTTTTTGGGCGCTAACTAGAAAAGAACGATTAAATAGGTTACCGAACTAAAGAAATGAATGTCCATTTACGTTTTAATTTATCCATAATTCTCTCTCCCTCATTCTCCAATTAGACATAAAAAAATTTGAAAATTCAGCACCGGCTCATTTTGGGCTCATCATTTCAAATATTATATTATTTAAATCCATGACTACACATCTATTGTTGTGTGGGTAAAGGGAGAGGGGAGGGGCAAAAATATTTTTTAAAAATATACAATCCTTGGGACGCATCCAGCGATTAAAAAATCGTGAATTACTAAAAGCTGCTAGTAATTTTACTAATAAATAATAAACTAATAAGTACTAATAAATCCTCCTTTTGGTCCCAACGACCAATTCACCCCGGAAGAAGTAGATGAAACATCACCTGCAACATTGCTTCTGTAAGGATATATATTGAACAGGTTAATCAACGAATTAAGGACTTTAAAATTTTACCTAAAGTACCAAATTCATTATTTCTTCATATTGATGAGAACTTGAATATAAAACGAATGATTTGGATTTAAATGTGACTTTGCTGCTTATGACACTTTCAAAATTTTTCAAAGTTTTTTCAACTACCCCATAGACATGATTTGAGCTGAATATTTTTTTTTTCCTTTTTCATCATTCTGGCCGCGTATAATATTACTGACAACTGGTTGAAATCCGTATTTTATTATTTTTTCCATTTTTTAAAAATATTTTACGTTGTTTGCAATGAATGTTTACCCCACTAAGTTTGGCAAAAGAACACTAGAGAGCGCTTACTTCGGCTATAGTGCTGCCTCTATATTTCAGGCACGGTCCCTATACCAAAAGAGAAGAATTCAGCAGGCTCATCAAAATTAGAGCAAATCTATTAAAAAAGGGGTCACGATCATGCTCTTGACGGATCTTTCTACTTGGAAACATCACGAAATCCAATTTTCAAATTTTAGATTTAATTCCAGATCTTATATCAAGTTGCTTTTATTCTACCTCTAATGGTTTTTTGGGAATTGGGTTTTTTTTTCCTTCTTGAAACACTTCCCGTCAATAATATTATTTTTTTTTTTAAATCCGGGGTCATTCCAAATTCAAAATCGTGAATCCAAAATAATCTCAATCCTGAATTAGAGTATGACCTAATTAAAAGGTTGTATTGAGAGTGAAAACATTAAAAAAAAAAAAAAAAAAAAAGAGAGAGAGAAGAGGATAAAACTCAAAACAACTTGAGAGAGTAGGTGCTAAGGGTGTGGAGGTGCTCTGAGGCAAGGGAAAGTGAGTGCTGTTGTCACTCACTCACTCCTTTCCACTTTTCACTCTTTAATGATGGCACCTGTTATATTTATTATATTATTCTTTTTTTTTTTTTGCAGGGAGGGGGTGATGCCTCGCTAGGGGTGCAGGCTCGATACCCATGCTCGCCGTATGCAGCTGTTGCCCGGGAAGGACGTAGGCCCTGTTGTGTTGCCGACGGCCTTCACACGGCTACCGGCACTTGTCACGTCCTCCTGGCTCCTCTTCTCACTTGCGTTTGCAGTCGCCTCCGCCTCCGCCGCTGCCGCACCCAAGGGTAAGACATTCAACACAAGAATATGCCGCCTATAGGCTTAAGTTCATTTGCTGCCCCCTCTATAGTTTATATTTCCTTAATACATTTGTTTTATACAACAAAAGGATAATAAAGTTCATTGGTGTTTTTATCTTTTTTTTTTTATTATTAATGTCTGAAATTCTTAAATTTAACTTTTGAATGTCCTCGGGCTTGGTGTAGTTGGTAGCGTGTCTACCTTCTATTCCGAACGTCGCGGGTTCGGACCCCAGGCAGTCCGATGATTTTATTTTAAGTCATTTGGATACCAGGTCTGAGTTGCCAGAAAGGCAGTGTGAATGTGAGTGTGAGTGTTAAGTGTGAATGAGAAAAAAGTGTGAGTGTTAAAAAAAAAAAAAAAAACGTTTTGAATAAATTGCCAATCTGCCGCCCCTGAATTTGTTGGTGTTCAAGTCTGCAGCCTTTTTAGCCAATTTATTAATACAGCCCTTAAAACAAACCCTTTGTTAATATAAGGGTATTTTATGGATGGTGGAATTTGTATCAGGAGTGAAAGTTAGAAGAAAACGCAGCCAGAATTTTATTTTCTTTCAAAATTATATTTTAACAGCTGACGTTTCGGCTTTGGTCAAAGGCATCCTCGGAGCTGTTAGTGGACATTATGCATATATATTTCGAATTGTATTTGGTACAAATTTTGGATATAACATTAGGAAAAAGTTTTTATTGAACTAAAAGACTTTCTAATGTTATATCCAAAATTGGAACTAAATACAATTCGAAATATATGTACATAATGACCACAAACAGCTCCGAGGCAGCGGCGTAACTAGCCTTTGAGGGCGGAGGGGGCGAAGCTCAACAAGGGCGCCGTTTTTTAAGTTGTAATATAATTTAAAAGAAAACTATCCGTTTTTTTTGGACAATCTATGCGAAGAATATGATAAAATCACCGTCCCTGGGCTATATTTTAGATGCCTTAGGGCGCCTATGTCGGTATAGAGGGACGCCAAAGGCTTGATGCGCCTGGGGCGGAGGGGGCGAGCGCCCCCCTTCGCCCCCACCCAGTTACGCTACTGCTCCGAGGATGCCTTTGACCAAAGCCGAAACCCAAATCCTTTGTCCTAATGTCTCGCCCAAAAATTATATAAATTATATCATGCCAATATTTAAATGAGGATATAAAAATGTCTCTTATTTAATTTGAGGAAAAAAAAAGACAAGTTAACTATTATATCAATATCTTAAATAAATATATGTAATAGATTAGCTTTAGCGTTTATTGATCTGATATTTATTTAGGTCTAACTTTTTGCATAATATATAATAGCGCTAATGGAGAACCCCTTTCTCTACTTGCACGTTGTTTTAAGTTGCCTTTTCATCTAATTTTGTATATTTCTATATACAGTAAACCTATTTTATCCAATCTCGGATTAACCGGCCTATCCTATTAATATTATAAATTACATATATTTATCATACATTATTTTTACTTTCTCTTACCTCTATATATATGTTAATATATATAGAGAGAAAGTATTGGATTCATGTCAAAAATTCGATGTCGAGATTTTGATGGATATACACGTTTTGAGGTCCCCTGAATCCAAAAAAGTGGTTTTCGCGACATGGTCTGTCTGTGGGTGGGTGTGTGTGTGTGTGTGTGTGTGGGTGTGGGTGTGTGTTCAATTTTAAGCATGAAGGAATTGAGCTACGAGGTTGAAATTTTATATATAAGTTAACCACCCCCGGGACCGGAAAAATAAGCTTTTAATCAAAATCGGCCAAAGAGTACTAGTACTTTACTGATGTACTTTTTCAGTTTTTTTCGATTTTCTCAAAATTTGCTCCAACGATTTTTTTAAAATTCAAAAATCAATTATTTTTTAGATTCTCTTTAAAATGTATATTCTCATTTTGTCATTGAAATCTTCTGAAGACCACTTTACTCTTGTACTCCATAGAAAAGATAGGAGAAATGGTTGCCATGGTAACAAAATATAAATATTTTCCCACGTTTATAAATTGTTTGTATATCTTGAAAATCGAATGTACCGTACTGTCGGAAACTAAATACATGTCGACACAAAAAATCTGGTGTGATTGGTCGCACAGAACACAACTTTCGATTATCGAAGGTAAGAGAAAGTTGTGTGCTGTGCGACCAATCACACCAGATTTTTATTTCATCTAATTGAGACACACTTATGAAATAATGCCCTAAATATTTTAAATAAGTTTTTAAGGAAGAAAGCTTAAAGTAATTATCAATAACAAATGCTAATGACAATAATAATAAAAATGCAAAGGAAGTAAAGGAAATGAGATTGCATTGGCATTTTAATGAGATTTTGAAATAACGCATTTTACTCTACATATTTGTTATCATTGACTATTTGTTTCAAAATAAAATTTGTATATGACATAACTAAAGGGTTAGCTGACTGCTTGTTTTAATTTCCATTTTATTTTTTTTTTATTATATAAATGTTGATTTGAACTAAATTTTAAATGGCAGCCTGCTCTCTCTCTATCAAGAGATTAATTGAATTCCTTTTTGCTTTATCAAAGTATTGTAATCAAATAAAACCAGTTTCTCCTTTTCTCTTTCGCTAAACTAATATGAAATTAATATTTCTAAGTTTTTGTTAAGTGATTTTTCAACTTTTTCGGGATTTTTTCTTTCTGGATTCTCTTTATTAACCTAAGAAAAGCCCCTACAAATAAAGAAAATAGGCGAGGCACAGTGGTTCATTTTCCAAATAGGCCTATAGCTGAACAAAATTAAAAGTGAAACTAAAATAACTTTTTTAAATGTATTTTTAATAAAGAGATTAATAAAAATTTTAATTTTTTAGAATATGATGACTTTTTTGCCACTTATCTTTGACGTGGACACAAAAACCATCCCTAACTTTTCTAACACACTGTCAGGTCTATTCTCTAAAAACAGAGACGTTAAAATTTAAAATAAACAAATGGGTGTTAAAAAGTAATGTAATGCTTTTCTCTAAACAAAGTTTTAACAGGGACGTTAACATGTTGCTTTTATTTCAAAGCTATCAAAATCATAACCTTACTTTTTAGATTAAGGACGTCATTTTTATTTTAAACACGATGTTAAAATATTAAAGGCGCCCCCTAGACATGGCATTAATTTTTAACACTATTTACTAAATGTTAACGCTTGGGCATTAAAGTTTTTGTTTATAGAATAGCTATTTGAGGCAAGGAAGTGATTTTGAATAGCATTTTTTTAACGCCAATTGTTTTTACATTACTTTTTAACACCTATTTGTTTATTTTTAAATTTTAACGTCTGTTTTTAGAGAATAGACCTGTGTAGGTTTGTTCGTTTCACTTGCCATGGTAAAAAGTGTACACTCTATTTTTGTCAAAAAGTGCAAATTTTGCAAGTTTTTCTATTGTTCACCTAGCGTGCAAAAAATGAAACGAACAAAATTAAGGGTAAAATGTGTAATTTTAAAAGTATATACCTTTAGTTTAAAGTTCAAAAGAAGATTGAATTGAACTTTTGTCGAGTGTGCTGCAGAATTAACGTACAAGTTGGGAGTGGAAAAGATGTGTAGAAATTGGCGATTGGCATTTGACCCTTTTCTACCCCCAAAAGACAAACAACCCCCCTCAAAACTAAGAAATTTCTGGACATTTTCTGTTCATATAGATCATATAGACATCAGGGATAATAAATTATTGAAACAAAAAACCTTGTGTAATTATACTTGGATTTAATTCCCCTATTAAACCAATAAATGTGCCAAAAAATCATCCTTATCGGATGAGTGGCTTCACAGATAAAAAACAACTACGCGCATTAATCACATAATTTTTTTTTTAAACATATATTATATTTAATATAAACGTGAATTTAGAGTCTGGTATAGTTGATGATGTCTCTATCTTGATGAGATCAAGTCACGACACCGACTCCTTGTTCATGGCCTAATTGTGAAATTCGCCTTGCGTTGTCCTTCTGTCTGTCCACCCTGGCTCTCTTAATAAGTTGATTGTTTTTAAGAGAGGCCATTTACACTTCCTGATTAACAAAAAAAAAAAAAAAATAAGATCAAAAAGAAAGTCTAAATTACATACTTAATTATAAATAATAATCAACGAGTTTATTATTATATTTGCAATATTTAAAACCATTAAGCATTAAATTGTTAAAAATCTCCATCTTCTTAAAGAGAAAATTAAAATCGATCGATCCGATATTTTTCATCCCCTCTCTCTTTCACTTTGCTGTTATATAATCACTTAACATTAATTTTTTCACGTTTCCCTTTCCTTTTATTATTAAATTAAAATTTTATTTGCATCTTATTTAAATGGGACTTCCTAAACTATAAATAATTTCTTGTTGTAGAAACTCTTGTTATGTATTTGGCAAAAGGAAAACAAAACATTCACTAAACATCAATACTGGAATATTAATTAAACTATCTCTATTTACGTTCTAATATTTTGTTATATAACTATTCTTTAATAAAAAAGAATCACGGACTTGTGAACTTGTTTATTTCTATTAATTAATATCGATATTTACTAATTAACCTTATTATGTATATATTTATATATCTTCTACATCTCTTTAATTGTATTCGAGACTCTTTGGATTTAATTGTTGTCATTTGATTTTTTAAAATCATATTTTAATTGATAAGAACAATGTTTAATTGTCAAAAAAATTAACTAACCTCCATTGACATTGATTGACATTGTTGTTCATTGTTACTTCTCGACTGAATCCACTATGAAGGAATTAAAAAATTTACAATTGAATAATTCATAAATATCAAATTTTCTATATCATTTTGTAATACAAAGGCTTTTTACTTGAAAGTCATATTGGGTTATTTATCATCTAGGACAAATTAAATCAGAAACGAAAATATAGACAATCAATTTTTATCAGATTTTCTTTATTTGATTGTCGACGTTTCGGACGCCAGTCGCGCTCTTCCTCAGGACAATCAATCGTCTAGGAAAAAATACAGATGGACGACGTCCATTGGTATTTTAACGAAAACTGAAATCGTACTTGGAATAGATCTAACACAACTAACTTAACTATTGAAATTGTGTTAGATCTATTCCAAGCTTGATTTCAGTTTTCGTTAAAATACCTAATACCTCCATCTGTATTTTTTCCTAGACGATTGATTGTCCTGAGGAAGGGCGCGACTGGCACCCGAAACGTCGACAATCAAATAAAGAAAATCTGATAAAAATTGATTGTATTTTTTTCTGATTTAATTTTTCCTGGCTGCCCTCCGCTATCCTTATAAATATTAACTTGGCAAGTACTCTCTTCTAAAGTACAACAGCCGTGCCAAATTACTTTCAAAATGTTACTTCGATTAATATGTCCGAAAATAAATGAAAAGCAAAAAAAAACCATTAAAATGGGATTATAGGGGAAAGTAGCCGATTATCGGATACTTTTTGTTTTTACTAGGCCTACATAAGACCTGAACATGATTTTTGGCTATATTTCGATTTCTAAACAAAATACACTTAGTTATGTACTAAGACTAAACAATCTAGAAACAATATTTCATTTACGTTAATTTTTTTTAATTTTTTTTTTTTTTAATTTACCAGTTCATTTTTACACTATTGAAAAATGGGCGCCTAATATCGGATGCCTCAATATCGGATAGGAAAATAAGCCAATCAAAATTTGCAACATATACTATGCTGTGAGTGTTTTGAAGAGCAATGCTCACAGTTAAAAGTTTTCCATCCTTTCTCATCTGATCCAGAACAATTCACTTCTTAACCCGTGTTTATCTTGATTGTATTGTTGAAGACAGTAAATACACTCCTCGTCTGCGCTGTCCCCGTTGTCTAAGGATATCTGATATTAGGGACCCGAAACTATCCGATATATGGAGCCAACACGTTTTTACATTTGACGGAACCTAATCTCGAAACCAGAACAGCTAGCTAAAAAAATAAGTGTAGATTAAAATTAACGTTCTTCTCCAAAGTAATTACCACCAAAGCAGTTTGAACATATCACTTTTGGTAGTTGTAGAATAACTGTGAAGTGACTCCTTCAAAATGTTCATAAATGCAAAAACCAAACAAATATTTTTTACAACTCGCACTGACAACAGATAAGTCCACTTAACGTCGCCATAGGATAAAGGAACGATGAGGTGCTAGTTGCAATTTTTTTCGCTTCGTTACAGGAGAGCCAGAACCTTGGTATCCGATATTGGGCACCTATCCGATAATCGGCTATTTTCCCCTAATATTTGTGTAGCGAAAGCAATTAAGGTTGATTTAAATGTTGAATATTTTAAGAAATGTAACAATGAGCGAGTATAAAATTTTCAAAAAGAGGAGGTGATCAAAAATCAAGGAAGTTCGTATTCATTTAAATTTATCTTGTAAAGGAAGCCTTTTAATTAAATAATGGAGAAGCTTCAGGTTCATGTTCCAAGACATTCGGATATTTTTCCCTCATTTATATCTTAATAACTTAAATATATACTATTAAATAATAATTCGAATAACGTCTTATAATTACAAGAGAGATGAAGGAAGCAGAAAGGCCATAATCTTTCTCGATCATGTCAGGGAATTTTTTTTTTTTTTTTTAAGTGCAACTAAATACGTAAAGCAGCGGTCTCAAAATTTTACCTTCGAAAAAAACTGAAAAAGTACATCAGTAAAGTACTAGTACTCTTTGGCCTATTTTGTTTAAAAGCTTACCTCAGGGGGGGGGTTCTAACTTAAATATAAAATTTCTACATCCTAGCTCAATTCCTTGATGCTTAAAAACCCACAGACAGACAATGTCGCGAAAACCACTTTTTTGGATTCAGGGGACCTCAAAAGGTGTATATCCATCAAAATCTCGACATCGAATTTTTGACATGAATCCAATAGTTTCTCTCTATATATATATTAACATATATATAGAGGTAAGAGAAAGTAAAAAGTATCATTACAGATTTTTTCAAGAGATAAATATGTATGTATTATGTATAAATTTTATATGTTTCGGGTAATCCGGCTTTTCCAGAATCCGGCTTAGGGCCGGTCCCGTTTAAGCCGGATTAGCAAGACTACTCAATTTTGTTTTATAGGCCTATATATCCGTATAAGAATCATAGATAAATTTTCATTTTTTAATTTATCTAACATAAAAGTATAAAAAACTCTAATAGCCTACAAAAAGGAAAATTCCTCGGTTAAATACCTCCGGTTCAACGTGCACGGAGGCACAGACCATTTCCAAAAGCCGATCTGGCTCTAACAACCCGGTTCTTATTTTCTAGGGTGGAGCGGCCAGCTATATATTTCCCAAACGCCTTATACTGCCCCATTACCCGGGGGGGGAGGGGGAAGGTAGAGAGGCAAATCATCCTGAACCCCCCTCCATTAAAAATTTCTGGCTACGCCTAGGACCCGAGAAGTAATCCCACTCTCCCAAATTAATATATTTTAAAGAAATAACCATGGCTGCATCCAGTGGCGGATTAATGCAATTTTGTCGGGGGGGGCGGTTTTTTTTTTTTTTTAATTTTTTTTTATTTAAGGACTTTGTGGGCATCATATTAATATGTCATCCCAGCTCTAAATTGTTTTGTAAATAAAAAAGCAAAATTTATAAAATAATAATAATTAGCTACCTTACCAAATAAAAATAATTTTTATTTGAAAAAAGTTTTAAATTTTCCCACTCAGTAAGCCTGTCAATTTTAAAATTAAAAAAATAATATTTTTCTTCATTTCTTATTTATAAATCATTTTTAAATATAAAATAATTTATTATTTTAGTGATAAAAATAAATAAATAAATAAAATATTATAAATAAGAGAAGGTCATTTGACTATGCAAGTATCGTTCGTTCCCTCGCTCGCTTCTCGGATGTCAAATCCAAATTCGTCCGCGTATTTTTGCCGGTTTATCGTTTATTAAATACTCTAAAGTTAATTTGTTTATTAGTGCATTGATTTATTAGTGTTTAGTGAAATATTTTTGTTATAAATATGTGTGTGCGTGTGTCTTTCAACATCGAGTGAGGATGCATTTGGAGTTGCTCTGTCACCTAACCTGCCTGCATATTCAAATAAAAGGTCTGTTTGTTTTCTCAACCAATATTTGCCTTTGAATTAAATAAATTCATTATTTGCATATATAAATAAAAAATATATAAATTTATAATGATATTAGAATATTCTTTCTTGGATGTTATATGACAGTTGATACCGGTATGTCAATTTTTGAAAATTATTTGTATTTTTAACAATTGTTCCTTAATACATACCCCTGACATATATCGTCCAAGAAATATATACTAGTTGCTTTATATATATATATAATTTTTAGACTCAAAAAATATAATATTCATGTGTTATCTATTATTTGTGTCTTTCATTTATCCCCCCAAACTACTTTTTTATTAAATTCTCTAAAATATCGATTTTATTTTTAAATTATTTCAATCATTTGAGTGATAATCAGTGAGTTTTCATTTTCTAGAAATTATTTCTTGTTCATCAATGCTGTATTTTGAATGACATTTTTAATTCACATCCCATTTCTATCTAAATTATTTATGAAGAGAATTTTGGAAAAAATTGCTTTTATTAAATTATTCAAAGATAATTAATTGATTATCCTCTCACTTATTTATTAAACTTTGAGAAGAAGTATATTTTTCTTGGCCAAAATTAAAAAATGACATTATATATATATAGACCTACATTCAGACCCATAGAAATGCTGTAAATAAAAATATATGAAAGTGTTAATGTCAACTTTGAATTTTGACCAAGAATAAATCTACTTCCTCTGATAGTTTTCTAAATGGACATCTGGTTCACACTAAAACACCTTATTTGTTTATTAATAACGTTTTGATTAAATAACACATAAGAATATTTCTTATCAAGCAAAGTATCTTCTACTTTGTTCGTCTTAATCCCGCGGTTATCAAGTATATATATATATATATATATATATATATATATATATAGGCCTATACTATTCTAAGAAAAAAGGGTTGACTAAATATTAGCATTCATCAATATTTGGCAATATTTAATTATTTACTTTTATAGCGTTCTATTTTTACTCTATTTTTTTTTTGTTCTTTTAGATGTTGATTGAATTTATGAGCAGAATTTAGACAAACATTCAATTTTCAGTGTTTAGATTCATTTATAAATAATTTCAGGCGTTTTATCAAACGCCAACTTGCACCTTAATACTGTTTCTTTAAACAAAAATTATGTTTTGTTTATATATTGCTTTTTTCTTTTCTGCTGACTTCGATCTTGGTTTTGCTCGTTATTAGGGAATTATTTGTTTTTATCTTGGAAATTTTGTTGCTAAAAAGAAAATAATTTCTCTTCTTCGAGGCTGTTGTTTCTCTTATCTCTGAATTCATATTTGATTAGTTGATTGGTTTGATATTCTGGGGCTTCTCTGCACTGCTACCTTATATATCTATTGTGCTTCCCGTATCACTCTCCGGGTACAAGGCCCCTGGAGAGGATCAATCTAGGAATGGTTGAGTAATTCCTTTGAAAAAGTAGAAAATATATTTTCTCTTTCATTTATCATCATATACTGTATATATATAATTACAAGATGTGGATTTTATAGCTGGATAATCGTTAAGGTGTGAAGAAAAGAATTGCAACTAGATATATTTCTTTTATTAGGCCCACTAGGCTGACATTTTGGTCTTGGTCAAGACCATTCTCAGAGCTTGGGGGCTGTCAATATTGGCATACAGTTATTGATTGTACAGTGAGGGACAATATTAAGTCCCACCCATGCGTTTTCTAATTGTGATTATTTCATTGTTTAAAAAAAAAAATATTATATATTTTTTAATGAAAACTTTCCTGGTTCAAACCTAGAAAATTTCCAATAAATATTTTCATTTTCTTTTATAAAAACAATGAAATAATCACAAGTAGAAAACGCATGGGTGGGACTTAATATTAATCCTCACTGTATATGTGCCAATATTGACAGCCTGCAAGCTCTGAGAATGGTCTTGACCAAGACCGAAACGTCAGCCTAGTGGGCCTAATAAAATAAATATATCTAGTTGCAATACTTTTCTTCTCACCTTATAAATATAATTGTCAATCCTCTGTCCGTGTCAATATATCTGTGAAACTAGTAGTTTTTGAGTAGTTGAAAGAAAAAAATATTGCCCCCCCCCCCCACTAGAGCGCCCCCTAATGGTCCGATGTTTATCAAAAGCTTTTCAGTTCTTGACCTTCAGTGTCCCCCCCCCCCTCCCCTTCCACAAATTCAAACTTATTTTGACAGAATGGAATTATATATTATTTTTTTTTTTTTTTAAACACACACTTTTTCCCATTCACATTCACATTCACAGACGCATACACGCAATCTTTTCGGCAACTTAGGCCATTTAAGACTTTTAACGATACTAAATGGGGGCTTTTTTAAAACATTTGGTATCCAAATGGCTTAAATAAAATCATCGGACTGCCTGGGATCCGAACCCTCGACCCTTGGTATACAAGGCAGACGCGCTACCAACTACGCCAAGCCCGAAGGCGGAATTATATATTATACCGTGCATACATGGTTCCAACAATAGAATTGTTTATTTGCTGCCTATGAACCATTAGGCCCTGGGCACAGTGGTAGAGTTGGTTCTTGCCTCTTGTACTAAAGGATTAGGAATTCGCATTCCAATAAAAATTTATTTCAATTGAAATGGCTACCATTCACTTGACGGGGGCCTAAATGTCATAACTTAAAGGTCTTTAAATAAAAATAAAAAAAATTATTGATAAAAAAGAAGTTTTTCAATAAAAGAAAGTCTTTGATGATATCACTCACTTCATCTATATGAGATCAGAAAATATAAATTTCCGGTGAGATTTGAAAATATTCTGCAAGATTATTTATTAGCTATATAAGTGAAAGTAAAGATGAATTAAAATCATTGATCTCTAATTATATATATATATAATTATATATATAAAAATGAAATGGAAAAAATGTATGTATGTATGTAAATATGTATGTATATGTTCTATAGAAATCCACAATTTTCAATGAATCCATTTGAAATTAAGTACACCTATAATACATGGTCTGGGAGTAACGTAGTAATAATCTGAATCTCTTAAATATTTTGGAAAACTAATTATAATCAAATTTCTTCAATATGGGAACACAAAATCAACAGGTTGGGTTGAAAAAATAGAGGGCGACCTTTTGCTCTGTTACCAGCTTTCTCCTTATACGACTAGGCGCTGTGAGAGGCGCTACCAGCAGTCAGGGAGAAGAGAGCACACATATGGCTGACCCTTTAAACAGTCATAAACAGACCCTTTTGTGCCCAATCGGTACCCTCGCTTCGCTTGAATATAAGATCCTTCCTTAACATCTTAACACTTGCATTGCAACAAGAAATACCCCAAATTGGGAATAAACTTGCTCGCCGAAGGGAGGGGGTCCAGGGGGCAGCCCCGGTGGGAAGCCGCGAAGGGGGCTTGGAAGTTATATATATATATATGAAAAAAGAATGATTAATAAAATAAAAGAAGCCTTTTCCTTAGCAGCAATTTAATTTTAAAATCTAGTGTGACTGGTCGCACAGCATACAACTCATCTCTTATGAAAGCTGTGTTCCGTGCTTGTCCCACCAGACTTTTTGTGTCGACAAATATATTTAGTTTCCGGCAGTAGATTAAAATATAAAATCCTGGGCGTTAGCAGAGTGGTAGTGTTCTTTCTTGCCTCTTGTGCGAACGGTCAGAATCCAGGTAAATTTTATTTTTTTCCAAATTAGGTACCCCATGACACGAAGCTTTTAATAAATAATAGTAAAGCGAACATAATTATAAATAAAAATAGATAAAAATTAACAATTTAAATAATATCTTTGATAGAATATCAAAGGGATGTAGGCCCGAGGGCTTGGTGTAGTTGGTAGCGCGCCTGCCTTCTAAACCAAAGGTCGCTGGATCAGATCCCAGGCAGTCCGATGATTTTATTTAAGCCATTTAGATACCAAATAATGCCTGGACCCCAATATAGTATATTACTAAATACGAGTATCGTTAAAGTCTTAAATGGCCTAGGTTGCCGAGAAGACTGTATGCATGTGTGTGTGAATGAGAAAAAAGGGAGTGTTTTACAAATCGACATTAAAAAAAAAAATTTCCAATTTTATCAAAAAGAAAAGAAAAAAGTAGAAATCAAAGAATTAAGTAATAGGATTCCATTTGTTGATATCGCCTTGCAGTATTCTATTTTGCTTATTTCCTTATTTTTGAAACATTCTTTCTGTAGAAAAAAAAGAAATTTCCTTTTTTTTGTTTGTTTTGGTGCCTATAGGCCCTACACCAGATTTTTTTGTATCGAGAATTATTTAAATATTTTTCGAGATCTATATATTTGAATAAGAAATTAGTATTCAATATACCTCTATTAGGACTTTACTACTCTGATATATTTAACATGGAGTATGCTTCTTGTTGATAAACCCATGGCACCCGGGAATCGAACTTAGAATCTCCATCCTTACCGGGGCATCAGTGTGCTGTTCTTTGTGCCAGACCACCGGACCCTGCAATGGATAGCACTCCGATCACTCGGAAAGGCTGGAGGTCGTGGGTTCGATTCCCGGGGACGCTTGGCCTACCAACAAAAACATACTCTCAATCATGAGAATTATTTAGTTTTAATAGTAGAATTAACCTCAAGTATGATACACAAGTTTTTTTGTTTCAATGATTTATTTATTTAACATTAACACTTCCATCTCACTTGTTTCGGCATAATTAACTGCCATTCTCAAAGCCAATTAAACCACAAGAGATAGAATAGATATTGTACAACTGTAATATATAGCTTAAGTTGCCGAAAAGACTCTGTGGATGTGTGTGTGAATGTGAGTGTTAAAAAAAAAAAAAAACTCAGTGTTTATTATTCAAAGTGATGACCTGATGACAGTTGCAGAATAGGCATCCGAAACGTTGTAATTTCTTTCTTTCTTTTTTGCTTTATTTTGTTCATACAAAGACAGCTATTTAACTGAACCTCAAAACGTGTATTTCCATCAAAATCTCGACATCGAATTTTTGCATTACTTTCTCTTTCTCGATTACACATTCACTTGTCTAGAAATTTTATGATAGATAAGTAGCTAATACTAATAATAGATAGGCAGGGAAAGTTAAAGGATTGAAATAATTAAATGCCATCAATTATTATTCTATAACGATAACTTAATTAATGATATATATTAAATTTTAATTATTATAATGATAACCACAACAGAAATGGAGCAATTCATCGCACATTTTAATTTTCGTTTTTTTCAAATGGATAGAGAAGAAAGCAAGCCGTGCTTATATGATATTTTCGGATTATTGTTCTAATACGTAATAGATTAGTGTATTATATTTTGTGGCCGGCCTTGTTTGGGTTATTTCAATTTAATCGAAAGAAATAGCAAAATGCCTTCTCCGTTGCACCTTAGGCTTGATTAGTTCTCTAGATGAAATAAAACGCCTAAAGGGTTTTCCAGTAACGGCTTTCTTTGTTAGGAAAGGTAATACGATCAGGTCAGAGACTTGTTACCTACCTGTTCAGGTCTTTTGAGGCTTGCTTGCTTTCACGTGTCTGTCTGTTATCTTTTCTCCCACAGCCCCGGACTCATTCGCTATTTGCAACCTGGGCAAATTAATTATTAATGCCATTTGTTTGACCTTTCCCATTGCTTTAAATTTTAAGATGAATGGTTTGTTGAATCTATACATGAACAAATCATATGTAAATCTTGAAAAATTGCACTGGAATAATTTTCATCTCCTTTTATAAAATTAATAATGAAATAATCAAATACGGATGATCTTTGACTTTTGCACTGTGAAACAAAATTTTGGGCAGCAAACCTAATGAATAAACTAGTTGTTTCTTGATGGCTGGATATTATGATATGAGGATGTGGCATAAGGGCAGCCAAGACGAAAAATAAAATAAAAATCTATTTTTTGTCGACGTTTTGAGTACCGATCGCACTCTTCATCAGGACAAAAATAATCTCAAGTTGTCAGGTTATTTGACATGGCAGTGTAGCAACGTTTTAACCAATTTATATTTTCTTGAAGACTCTCTTTACTGTTTCGAGGTCGAAAATATAAAATTGGTTAAAACGTTGCTACACTGCCATGTCAAATAACCTAACAACTTGACATCATTTTTGTCCTGATGAAGAGCGCGATTGGCACTCGAAACGTCGACAAAAAATAGATTTTTATTTTATTTTTCGCCTTGGCTGCCCTTATGCCACATCCTAATGAATAAATCTTTGGCTCAGAATAAAGCTTGAAATAGATTTTTACTTTCTCTTACCTATATGTATATGTTAATATATATAGAGAGAAAGTATTGGTTTCATGTCAAAGTTTCGATGTCGAGATTTTGATGGATATACACGTTTTAAGATCCCCTGAATCCAAAAAAGGTCTCAACATGGCCTGGCTGTGTGTGTGTCTGTAAACAAAATATCTCAAAAAACGAAGAGGCCCTCGGGGGCTTGGTGTAGGGGCTAGCGTGCTAACCTCGTATACTAAAAGTCGCCCCATTTTCCGGATACCAAATGGCTTACTAGTACTTTACTCATGTACTTTTTCAGTTTTTTTCGATTTTCTCAAAATTCGCTCTAATGAATTTGATTAAAATTCAAAAATCAATTATGTTTTAGATGCTCTTTAAAGTGTATATTCTCATCTTGCCCTTGAAATCTTCTGAAGACCACTTTACTCTTGTACTTCATTGAAAAGATAGGAGAAATGGTTGCCATGGTAACAAAATATAAATATTTTCTTATATAAATTTTACACCTTGAATTTTAATCAAGGAACTAGGAGATTTTTTAGAGGGGGCAAAATTTAATTTGCCGCCCCCTCCTTAAAATCTTATATACAAAATTCATATCATTTTACCTTTTTTTAGTAAATCTTTCTTTAATTGCCGCCCTCTGATATCTGCCGCCCGGGATACACGCACCCACTGCCCCCCCCCCTAGATCCGGCCCTGATTTTTAATACATTTATATCGGTGGAACTAAATATATGTCGACAAACACAGAACACCACCTTCGATTACCGAAGGTAAGGTGTGCTGTGCGAGCACCCCACCAGATTTTTGAATATGTAGTAAATCTTTTTTTAAATAGAATATTAGTAGACTTTTAGAAGTAACAGGCATTGTTAAACAAATTTGATATCCATATTCAATGATGGATGTCCACCATTGACCGGTTGTGCAAAGGACTATTAACAAATCTGTTGGCATTTCATTATATAATTCGCCAAAGAAAATGTATAATGATTATGGAAGTAATGAAAATCGTAAATTGTATCCGACCCAATCAGAGGAAATTTAAAATGTATTAAGTTTAATAAGAGAATTTGACAGTCATTTTAGTCATCTAATTTTGCCCACTTAGGTTCAATGGCAAATCGATTATTTAAATAAATAAATGCAAAAAAAAAAAAAAATTCTTTTTTAGAAGTAACAAAGAATAGAGAAAAAATTTGATTAACGCTGGTGTAGGCTATATTTCAAATAAAAAAAATTTTTATTTAATCCTTTTCTTCCTAAAGACACAATTGCTGTGTATGTATCATTTTCTCATTTCTTTTTTTTTCCTTACCTATACAAAATTTGTTAATGAATAGAGAGAAATTAGTGCGATCGAATCAAAAATTTGATATCGAGATTTTTATAGAAATACACTATTTGAGTGTCTCTGATTCGTAACAAAAAGAGAGTCGCAAAAAGGGCTGAGTGTGTGTGTGTGTGTCTGTGACTGAGAACAAAATATCTATTGAACAAAATAAAAAGAGCTACGAAGTTGAAATTTTATATTTCCAACGATTTTGAATAAAATTCATAAATCAACTATTTTTTTAAAATTTATATTCTCATTTTTATCCTTCAAACTGTGTGAAAGGCACTTTACTCGGGTATATTATAGGAAAGATAGGAGGGTAACAAAATATAAATATTTTCCTCTGATTAAAAATTTGACTTGTAATAATCCAGATCTGTCAAACATCAGAGATGGAGCATAAAATTTTGTTTATTTGAGTGGACATTATTGTTTTCTAACCTCTAATTGCTTTATATGTTACTATATATCTTCTACATCTCTTTGATTCAGTTCTAATTGATGATTGAGCATTCGTATTTATTCTTTTATCTATTTAATTTAAAAATTATATAGAATACTTATTTATTTTCTTGAAGGAAACCAAAATCTCTTCTAAAATCATTGATAGAGAGGTCAGTGAACCGAGGATGAATGAATTGTTTACATTTACTAAATAAGGATATTTTATGATCAGCAGGGAGACGGAGATAAATTGAAGGGAAACCTGTCTAAGTGGGATTTGACCCTCGCTCTCGCTCCTATCAATTGATTACCTTTTTATTACAACAGATGACTAAACATTTTATGCATTCTTATTAAAAATGAGACTTGCACCGTTATTATTATATGAGAATTTGAATTTTGAATGAAGCCACAATTTAATTATTTTTCTCTTCACTCTTTATTTGAAATGTGATTGTTGTTAACCCCCGAGAGAAATTTATTTTTAATGTAAAATTTTAAAAATTAATACCTACTTAAAAATTTGATTTGTATTTAAATTCTGGCAAACAAGTACAGAATGCACCTTTAAATTACCGAAATTAAGAAAAAATAGTGTGCTGTGCGACGAGTCACACCACATTACCCCCCCCCCCCGAGAAACACCTCTGGATCCGCCCTTGGATACAGTACATGTTTTGAGGTCCCCTGAGTCCAAAAAAAGTGGGTCTGTGTTTATGTGCGTGTGGACATTTTTAACCCTGAAGGAAATGAGATACGAGGTTGAAATTTAAGTTAGGCACCCTCCGAACTCGTGTAAATAAGCTTTTAAACAAAATGGACCAAAGAGTACTAGTACTTTACTGATGTACTTTTTCACTTTTTTTTCGATTTTCTCAAAATTTGCTCCAGCGATTTTGAATAAAATTCAAAAATCAATTATTTTTTAGATGCCTTTTAACGTATATTCTCATTTCGCCCTGAAATCTTTTGAAGACCACTGTACTCTTGAAAGATAGGAAAATGGTTGTGCCATGGTAACAACATGTAAATATTTTCCCATGTCTATAAATTTAAATGGCCGCTGGCTGAAGGGGCGGAATAAAAAAAAAAATTTACATCTTGAATTCAATTGTACCGTACTGTCGGAACCTTCGACACAAAAGATTTGGTGTACCAAGCACGACTTTCTCTTGGCGAAGGGTAAGAGAAAGTTGTGTGTTGTGCGACCACTCACACCATATTATTTTCCTCTGTTTAGGTATTAAATTAAATTGTTATTATTTATCATTCGATTAATTCCATATCATCTCAACACATTTTTAAACCTCTCCATCCCAGTGAAATTTTTTGTACAAGCAGGCAGAAGGTTGGCAAATGACCACAACACCTCTTTGGTTTTTTTTTTTCCTTAACTGCACGGACTTTATTTCCTGATCGTTTCTAACAACTTAACAATGAAGAAATATAATAATAATAATAGAGGGGATGCGTTTCTCCCGGCTATAATTTGTTGGGATAGTAGAAAGGGTTGAATTTCTTTTGAAGCCAAAAAGCGGCAGGAGAATGAATGGAATGTGAATGAGTTGTGGCCAACCAGATGCCAGCTGGGTTATGGTGTGTGTGAACTCGTGCAAGACACCTGAACGATTTTTTTTTTTATTAAAGAAATATTGAGGTGAGCATGCCTACTATTCCAAGATCAGCCAAAAAATATAAATTTTAATATATAAAGTTTTTTTTTTTTTTATATATCATGTCTTGTTGGTTC
>JAKCPI010000665.1:0-28902 GCA_023213315.1 Euborellia annulipes
ACAAGAATATTTCCAATGCAAATTTATTTATATTACCTTTATTTTATTGATATTCTAACTTTAATTATTATCTTTAAATAAAAAGCATTCTAAATCGAGATTATTATTTTCTATGTTAACATTTATTTTCTATTCTCATAAACTGGATGTTCTTTATTTAATAATAATTTCCAAACCACTCAGCCTCTCCGCTCAAACATTCCACTAATGGATGCCATTTCCGTTTTATAATTTAATTTTATGATTATTTCTAAATTAATTAGTTGGCCATTTGTAGAGAAATTATTTTTTCCGCAGAAAAAAAAAGAAAAGAGATAGAAGAGGGAAAGCCGAGCAACTCTTATCAAATTTGATGACTCTTTTAATAAAACATTGAATAGATGAGTCACAGTTAATACTTTTTCAATGCAGTCTTGATGTGTGCTTATCGTCTTTCTACGTCATAAGATAAGCTGATGGCTGCATCATCGATCCCATATGAGAAAAAGAGAAAAGGTATTTGTTTGCCGATTTGAAAAAATCTCAATAAGAACCAGAAGCTATGACGTATTTTACTCTACTCTACCGAGAAGGTTAAGATCAAGGACCCTCAAGGACGGATCGCTCCCGTTTTGTATGCTTTTAAATTTTTCAATATTTGTTAAATTAATTAATATCTATGAAATAATGGTTTGTAGAAATGTTTTGTTATTTGTTTAGTAGCGAACTCATTATCGATATTTAGATTAGTTGGTCCAAAACACCCTCATAACGCAAATCAAAGCCTAATTATTTTTTTTTTTTTAATTTGGCGACCCATAAAGATTTTTTTGAGACCCCTATCGCGACCCAGGGGTGTGCGCACAACTGCTCTAGAGTGAACAACGAATGCGTAGTTTTAATTTCGAGGGGGATTTAAGTGGGAGATTGGGTGCCATAGAGGAGCTCTGGAGCAATTAATCAAAATATCAATTATTGATTTGTATTCGGGTTGGGTTGTCAAGCATTCAACAAAAAAAAAAAAAACTAATTTCCAGAACCAATTGTATATGAATCGTTCTGATGTCAAAATAAAAATAATCAGGTAAATTAAAAACACAAGGTTATACGTTTTAATATATTATTAACTAGTATAAACACTTTATATAATACAGATAGCAACTGATTTGTATTGCTTCACACTGAATGCCATTCATATTAGGTGTTTATACTAATAAATAATATCTTAAAACATATAACCATGTGTTTTTAATTTAATTAAATCATAATGTTTCAATTAGAACCAACTGGTACCAGTTTAAATTTAATCAAAAAGAGTTTTAAGCAATTTGATGGTTTACATGAATTTTATTGAAAGAATATATATTTTATATACTAAATTTTAAACATTATGCAAAAATTATCAATTTATCATCAATTTATTATTATTAATATGATAATTATTTCAGTACCACTAAATAGAAAAATTATTTTTGGCTTGCGATCTCAAGATATATAGAATAAGTTCCTTTGCTATTGAAAATAAATAAGCCCGTTCTTCTGTTGTTAAAAAAAAAAAAATATTTATTTTTTATTTAATTTAAGGTTTTTTTCGGCATCGAAGGCCATTTAGATCCCGTCTCAATTATTACAATTGGATGGATTTTGTTTTAAAAAAAAAACATTCACACTTTTTTCTCAGTCACACTCACACTCACACACACATTCACACAGCCTTTTCGGCAACTTAGGCCATATAAGACTTTGACGATAACCGTTATGAATATATATTATTATTTGGGGTCCAGGCATTTTTATTTAAGCAATTTGGTATCCAAATGCCTTAAATAAAATTATCGGACTACCGGGGTCCGAACCCGCGACGTTCGGTATAGAAGGTAGGCACGCTACCGACTACTCCAAGCCCCGTGGGCAATTGGATGGATTGTTAGTCAATCCAATTGAAATAAATTGTCGCATGAAACGGGATGCGAACCCGCGACCCTTTGTACAAATGGTCAGCACGGTAATCAATATACCAAGGCCCGAGGGAAAAAAATTGCGACATATAATGTTATTTCACTCCAAATTTGATATCATTTTGTAAAATCAAACAAATATTATTAATGAAAAATAAACAGATTTTTTTTTGAAAGCAAATTTTTTTTCACGTGATCTTATTGGTGGAAAAATATATTAACCCTGTTTAGATGCGTATCATATTCCATTAAAATTTCATTGTGTTCTAATTTTTTAATTTATTTATCTGGATATTCTCTCACGAGATTAAACTTGAAAAAAAAAAAAGATTCGATTATCTTTTAACATTATTCAATGGGACATTAATTATTTTATTTTGAAATTAAGCGTTGACTATTCCATAAAAATAAAAATAAAAAAAAAGAATCAATAAAGAAATTCATCTCATGTCTCTATAATTATCCCAATCGATTTAATGAAATTCAACCATATTATCCCAAAGTAATGGCGGCTCCAATTATTTTTTTTTTCTTTAATTAAAATTTTTTATTTTTAGATGGATAAACTAATTAATTTCTTTTTCAACTTGTTTTTATATAATTTATTTTAATAATTTAAAAATTAAATTAGTGAAAGACATGCATCACATGGATTTTTTTTATGATTTTTAGTTCAATTTTGTTTCAATAACTATTTAAATACTAATTCTCATACTCATCACATACTTTCTTCCTACCATATATTAGTAGGTCTTAAACTATTTTATTAATCAGTACAAAATAATATTTCATTTGATAATAAACTAAATTAATTAAATATGGAAAAACTACTTTCTAATCAACCCTAATATATATTTAAATATTATTAATACACATTATAAGGGGTTTTATTTTTTTAAATAATCCTTTAGTCTGTCGTTTAATGGGTAGTTTGAGAGACTAAACCATAAAATTTTTATATTTCGTATTTTCTAGTATTGGTAAGTTTGGAGCCATTTGGTGGCTGACTATCTGTCCTCTTCAAACTTTTTAAAAGCCCCTAATCACTCGAAAAATAATTATGCTCTATAAAATTGAATGAAACATTTGACGAAGTCCTCCCTCAACAAATAAACTTCCCTTTATGCCCAATGAATTTGAATGATTTTTTCTTTATATATAAGGGGACTATTCTAAAGCCAGGCCTCTTAGAAATTTCAAGTTTCATTAAAAAAAGTGGGTTTGGTTTTTTTATAGACAAGTGACAGACAAACACACACTAGTTTCCTTTATCAACTATAGTCTGTTTCTTTGTTCATGTTATAAAGGGAAAAGGTTATTCATATTTTTTTAAAATAAAAAGTCATCATAAATTTATTTAAAATATTTTAAATTAATTTTGAAAAGGTAAAACATTAATATATTTTCAGCACATCTTTTTTTTTTTGATAAAAGAAAAAAAAATTGACAACCGGTACAAAATATAAATTTGAATTAGTCAAAGCTGTGAGTGTTAATTATTGGCGAGGCCAAACATCTCATGGCCCCCGGGAATCGGACCCAGGATCTCCAGCCTATCCGGGGCATAGGCGTGGTGTCCATTGCGCCCAGGAAAGGCTGGAGGTCCGGGTTCGATTTCCGGGGGCCATGAGATGTTTGGCCTCGCCAATAATTAACACTCACAGCTTTCTTAGATAAATATGTGTATGTGTGGTTTCACTAGGTTATAAATGATAGGACTAACTCAAGAGTTATAAATTCAAATTTTCCTTTCATTTATAACCTAGTGAAACCTCACATATAGACCTATTTAATAATTTTACTTAAATATGTTTCACGTTAAACCTACACCTCTTTCCATCCGAACTACAAAAGTTGAGTATATTATAGAAAGAGAAAATCAACGAATAAAAATTTTAATTTAAATTGAGCTTGCTAACTCCAAATAGTTTTTTTTTTTTTTTTTTTTTTTTACAAAGAATCGTCAAAGAATACGATAAAGGGTTATACAATTTCAGAAAGCCTCTCGGATTTCTAAGTTCATTTGAAGGTGATTTAGTTTAGAATATCATTGTAAGTCTGTAATTTGAGTGTTTCGAGTTAAAAAAAAAGAAAAGAAAATGATTGTGGACAAAGAAGAAGTTATATTATAGGATATGAACAGGGGAGAACGAAAGAGCATTTTTTATGATAGCTCGTTTCATTTGATCGGGAAGGTAATGCTAGGATCGGTGACAATACAGGGTGACCAGGCATTTCGATATCCCAAAAAGATAAACAAGCTGAAATCATAATTTAGGTATAATTTTTATGTATAAGCTTTATGAGAAAACGAACATTTACTATATCTTATTTGGAAATCTTTTTTATACGGAATTGTTTATATTATTCATAATAGAATATTAATAGGATGGGTGTTTCTCTTTTCTTACACCGGTGGATAATTTAAATGATAAAATTGGATCAATTTTGTAATAAGTTGAATTTAAAGTCTTCTTGAACTTAGCAAGTTCTTTGGTTTAAGATAATTATCTGTCTACTTAACTCTTCTGCATGGCCTAATTAAAAAATTATTGTTATTATTATACAGTATAATTAGAAAAAATTTATAAAATTACAAATTTCTTGTTAATGGTAAGAGAGGCATTAAGAAAGAGCAAATAAATTGAAAAAAATTTTAGTAAGAGAGAGATGAAAATTAAATCTATTTTTTTGACTTTTTACTTTCTTTTACCTAAACCGGTATATGTTAAAATATATAGAGAGAAGGTATTGGTTTCATGTGAAAAATTCGATGTCGAGATTTTGATGGATATACACGTTTTGAGGCCCCCTGATCCAAAAAAGTGTTTTTAACGACAAGGTCTGTCTTGATTTAAAAAAGGAACTTGAGGATTTTGGTCAGATATTATTTGACCGAAAATGTTAATTGCAATCAATCATCTAGCTAATAAAATCGTCGAAAATAATTTTGACTAATTATTTAAAAAAAAAAGATTGCAACTCTATCTGCAACAAACAATTCGAGTAAACATCCTTATATCCTTCAATATTAATTCTCGTGCTGTAATAATATAATTATTTTTTAGATGCTCTTTAAAATATAAAAAGACACACCAGATTTTTTAAGATATTGATTAAGAATTATATATAAAACTAGTCGCAAAGCCCGCCTTCGGCGGGCTTTCCGCCTAGCCAGGGGGCTGCGCCCCTGGATCCCCTTGCTTCGCCTTTCGGCGAGCAAGTTTATTCCCGATTTGGAATATTTCTTGTTGCAATGCAAGTGTTAAAATGTTAAGGAAGTATCTTATATTCAAGCGACACATGAAACCACTTTGACCGATTGGGCACAGCACAAAAGGGTCTGTTTATGACTGTTTAAAGGGTCAGTCACCTGCGTCCTCTCTTCGCTTTTCAACTGCTGCGTAGCCCCCACCCCCAGCCCATAGTCAGGTAGGAAGCTGGTTCACACAGCACAAGGGACGCTCTCTAATTTCTAGCCAACTTATTGATTTTGTGTTCCCATATTGAAGAAATTTGATTATAATTAATTTTCCAAAATATTTAAGAGATTCAAATTATTACTACGTTACTCCCTGGTCCATGTACTATATGTGTACTTAATTTCAAATAGATTCATTGAAAATTGTGGATTTCTATAGAACATATACATACATATTTACATACATACATACATTTTTTCCATTTCATTTTTATATATATAGATATTTATATTTGCTATATTTAAAAAATTTTTATTCACACGAAATAATCAAATTTATATGTTATATTTATAATATCTCTGGAATAGATATTTGTTTTATCCATATCCTTTTGAGACAATATCTTTCACTAATTATTTCTCCTATCTTTTCTATGGAGTACAAGAGTAAAGTGGTCTTCAGAAAATTTCAATAACAAAATGAGAATATACATTTTATAGAGAATCTAAAAAAATAATTGATTTTTGAATTAAAAAAAAAATCGTTGGAGCAAATTTAGAGAAAATCGAAAAAAAAAACTGAAAAAGTACATCAGTAAAGTACTAGTACTCTTTGGCCAAAAGCTTTGTGTCACGTCCCATGGGGGTGCCTAACTTAAATATACCAATTCAACCTCCTAACTCTTTTCGTTCTTGAGATATTTTGTTCACAGACACACACACACACACACACACACACACACACACACACACACACACACGAGAGAGAGAGAGAGAGAGACCCACACACCCACAGACAGACCATGTCGCGAAAACCACTTTTTTGGATTCAAGGGACCTCAAAACGTGTATATCCATCAAAATCTCGACATCGAATTTTTGACATGAATCCAATACCGGTACTTTCTCTATATATATTAACATATATACATAGGTAAGAGAAAGTAAAAACCAGTTGTCAATGCCTTCCATCAGCATATACTTTTGAGAGCTATAATATACGATCTAAAATGAAATAACATTTGCAATTATTGTCCAAAGGTTTAAATATTAAATCCCTATAAATGTATTAAAATTAATCATAATTTCATGGTCATAATTCATATATTAAATTTTATGGACTCTACGTTCTCCGCCCTCTTAATTAAAGGTCAAAGTCAAGAGGGCGATAAATTAACATTAAATGAAGCCCACAACGGTTCAATAAAATATCGAGAGTAATTCTTTTAAATCACGTTTAAAAATTCAATTAGCTTTTTATTTAATTAAATTTGACAATCACCCGGTGGTAAAGGTGACGTATCGCCTGGATACTCTTCTGATACACCCTATACCCTAGTCGTTACCTCGCCACCCCTGCACACCGAGCCAAGGTATTTATGTTCAAACAGTGATAAGACTAAGCCTGGATATATAAGAAAAAGGCTAATGGCGCAGCGCAGGCCGAGCAAGACATGCTGGATATATATAAAGCAAAGCAGTGACGCTTCAGCTGCTATCAACGTGGCCAGACACGATAAGCCCCTAGCTACACGAGACTTCTCTTTAACTTGCCATTCTTGTTCTAGAAAATTTAAGTCCTTCTTCAAAATGTATGCCCCCGGTCATTTCAGAATAAATTTTATCAATACCAATTTAATTTATCACTTGTTCAAAGGAAAAGGGTTTCAATTTACTTTATTGTCTTTCCATTCTCTAGTTTCAAGTCCATCTGAACAAATTTCATTTGAGTTTTAAAATTCTAGAAAGATTGATGTCAGTAGTAGTGAAGCAAAGTAATTTCACTCTTTTAATAAGGGTTTCTTTTAATAAAATAATTTTTTTATTTAAAAACTGTTTGCGAGAGGATTGCAAAATAAAATCAGAGATGTAAGAATTATTAGTATCTAATATTTATTCCAGTCTATTTGAGATAACTCTCAAGGTACTTGTCGAAGTTTCGGGTTCGAAATAACTCATCTTCAGGATGATTCCGGATTAAAAAATCAATTTTTTCCTAAATAGCAAATACTCTATATAACATGGTGTTATCTCAAATAAACTGGTCTGGAAATTATCTCTAAAAGATCTCTAGTTTTCGTCATCATTCTCCCTCGAAATTATTTACCAGACTGTCTCATATTGTATTTTAGAGAAAAAAAAAATTCCAGAATCTACCTCCTCTGTAATTCCTCATACAATGAATAAAAATAACAGATAATTAATTACATACATATAATTCGTAAAAAAATCATTAGACATTTACCTACAGATTCTGTTTTACTTAACTTTTTTAAAAGTTAATTTTTTTTTTTAAACTCATGATTTGACAAAAAAATATAATACTCTTAAAATCGTAATCAACCTCTTAAGGATCAACCATAAAGTGGTGCGGATTCGTTTCATGAAATGGTATAGTAACTATCTTCTTCTATCCTCGCCTTATTCCCGCAGTACGGGGTCGGCGGCCCTCACTCTTTCACTCCATTCCCCCTATCATGAGTTTTTGGGAAGAATAGAACATGCCGGCCCGTCGCACGGTCTGACGCTTGTTGACAATTTAGAAGGAAGAGACAGACATACAAAGAATAGAAAAACGGCCTGTCCCAGCTCGGGCAGCTCGTGGTTGCCATCCACGTACCCACAAGATGTGGGCCCCTGAGCGAGAATGTATTAACTATAATATAATAAAATCAAATCAACCTCTTAAGTTATGTAAAGTGGTGGGTTTTTAATGGTATAGTAACTATAAATATTATATTTCTCGCCATTTCCGGGTTTAGGTATCAATGCACTACCTTTTTTATTTATACTGGGAATAAATAAATTTATTATTATTAATATTATAAAAAAAATTAACACAATTGCTTTTAAGGCTCAGATTAATGAGATTTGTTCCTATTATTTCGTTTAAAAAACAATAAAATATATTCAATTTTATTATAAAATTAAAATAAATAATAATTACAGTTTTTTGCTATTTTTTACGAATCATAGTTTTTGTAATGAATGGTTTAATAAAATTTAATCATCTTTTTTCAAAATGTTTATTATGAAAGTAATTCCAGATGCACGAATAAAAGGTTTATTAAATAGGAAGATTTTTTATTAATACAGACCATGTCGCGAAAACCACTTTTTTGGATTCAGGGGACCTCAAAACATGTATATCCATCAAGATCTCGACATCGAATTTTTGACATGAATCCAATACTTTCCTCTCTCTATATATTAACATATATATAGAGGTAAGAGAAAGTAAAAATAATGTATGATAAATATATGTAATTTATAATATTAATGGGATAGGCCGGTTAATCCGAGGTCGGATAAAATAGGTTTACTGTATATAGAAATATACAAAATTAGATGTAAAGGCAACTTAAAACAACGTGCAAGTAGAGAAAGGGGTTCTCCATTAGCACTATTATATATTATGCAAAAAGTTAGACCTAAATAAATATCAGATCAATAAACGCTAAAGCTAATCTATTACATATATTTATTTAAGATATTGATATAATAGTTAACTTGTCTTTTTTTCCTCAAATTAAATAAGAGACATTTTTATATCCTCATTTAAATATTGGCATGATATAATTTATATAATTTTTGGGCGAGACATTAGGACAAAGGGTTTGGGTTTCGGCTTTGGTCAAAGGCATCCTCGGAGCAGTAGCGTAACTGGGGTGGGGGCGAAGGGGGGCGCTCACCCTCCAACCCCAGGCGCATCAAGCCTTTGGCGCCCCTCTATACCGACATAGGCGCCCTAAGGCATCTAAAATATAGCCCAGGGACGGTGATTTTATCATATTCTTCGCATAGATTGTCCAAAAAAACGGATAGTTTTCTTTTAAATTATATTACAAATTAAAAAACGGCGCCCTTGTTGAGCTTCGCCCCCTCCGCCCTCAAAGGCTAGTTACGCCGCACAGTGGGCCAGGAAACCAATTTAGGGCGCCAAAAGTCGAAAAAACGAAATGTACCAGAGAGACAAACTAGCTATGACCTGATGTACTATGACCTTGAAGGCTTCTAGTACCGCAAATATCAACTCGCCCGAAGTACATCTAGTTGCTTTGAAGACGCGATAAAGTGGCGGTTATTGACAGCAATTTGCATTGTGAATTTGTATGTGTTTTTCAAGCGCGTGTTACGGTGACTTGTTCCAGTGTTTTGAAATTAATAAACATGGTGTCCTATTGAATTTTTCATCCTGAATACGAATCTGTGCTCGTCCATTGCTATAATTAAATTGGTAGTTTGAAAATTTGCAGTTGAAATAAGTACTTTTTTGTCCCTTAGAACTGGCTATATGTAGTGCTACAAAAATGTCCCTCCATTTCCCGCCAAAACTTTTCAAATAAAAGTTGTTCCTTAAAGCCCGTACTATCACCTACATTTCGTACATTTTGCCCGTTTTTGCCCCAAATCCTTAAAATGTGATTTATACCACTAAATTAGTGATTACTATTGTGTAAATTCTAGTTCTTCCTGCGATCATGATTTTTATTGTTGAAATTCAGTTACATAACTTGCTAAATTAATAATTTGATTCCTTTTTGTATTTTGATTAAGAACCGACCGAATATTCGGTTTCGGTTACGGTTTCGGCCAGGGCGAAAAAAATTTAAAAAAAAAGAAAAGTAAAATGTTAAAGTGAGGTGGATAGCTGAGTAGATCTCGTAATAAGGAAGAAAGAAAAGAGCGTTTGCAGCTAGGTTTATTTCGTTTAATAATCACTTCAAGCCGACGTTTCGGTCAGATATACGACCATCATCAGGGCTACAATCAATAACAGAAAGGAGCGAGTGAGTTTACAGTCAAAAGAAAGAAAATTAGTTTTCTTACATCATATGCGCACAAATTAACAAATAATTATAATAAGATCAATGATAAAATTAAGAAACATAAGTTACATACAAGGTATATAAATAAAATAAAAATATATAACAACCTGAAGCGTGTCAAAAAAATTCCTGAGATTGTCGAATGGCACAATTGAGTAAAATATTTTTTGCAATTTTATAAGGACCATCTCGGACTAATAAATGAACTCATCACTTTAAAAAAAGACGCATTTCAATCACCCCACAAAATTCCAAAATGAATGATTTGCTCCCCTTCTTTGGTCACATTTTTTTTTGCAAAAATGTGGCCAAAAATGGACTCAGCGCCTCAAAGAACATATATTTTGATACCCGACACGAAAAAATTCCAAAATTTTGGAATTTGCCCCCTCCCCCTGGTACCCCATTTGGTTTTTTCGCAAAAATATTTGTAAAAAATAGACTCAGCGCGTCAAAAAACATATATTTTGATACCCAACCCGAAAAATTCCAAAATTTTGAATTTTGCCCCCTCCCCCTGGTACCCCATTTGGTTTTTTCGCAAAAATATTTGTAAAAAATAGACTCAGCGCGTCAAAAAAACATATATTTTGATACCCAACACGAAAAATTCCAAAATTTTGAATTTTGCCCCCTCCCCCTGGTACCCCATTTGGTTTTTTCGCAAAAATATTTGTAAAAAATAGACTCAGCGCGTCAAAAAACATATATTTTGATACCCAACACGAAAAATTCCAAAATTTTGAATTTTGCCCCCTCCCCCTGGTACCCCATTTGGTTTTTTCGCAAAAATAAGTTCAAAAATGGACTCAGCGGTTCAAAAACCCCTATAAACCAAAAATCAGAATTTTGGCGCCCTAAATTTGTTTTCTGGCCCACTGTGCGCCGCTGCTCTCGGAGCTGTTTGTGGTCATTATGTACATATATTGTATTTAGTTCCAATTTTGGATATAACATTAGAGTCTTTTAGTTCAATAAAAACTTTTTCCTAATGTTATATCCAAAATTGATACCAAATACAATTCGAAATATATGTGCATAATGTCCACTAACAGCTCCGAGGATGTCTTTGACCAAAGCCGAAACGTCAGCTGTTAAAATATAATTTTGAAAGAAAATAAAATTCTGGCTGCGTTTTCTTCTAACTTTCATTCCTGATACAAATTCCACCATCCATAAAATACCCTTATATTAACAAAGGGTTTGTTTTAAGGGCTGTAATAATAAATTGGCTAAAAAGGCTGCAGACTTGAATAGCAACAAATTCAGGGGCGGCAGATTGGCAATTTATTCAAAACGTTTTTTTTTTTTTTTTTTTTTTTAACACTCACACTTTTTTCTCATTCACACTTAACACTCACACACACATTCATACTGTCTTTTTGGCAACTCAGACCTGGTATCCAAATGACTTAAAATAAAATCATCGGACTGCCTGGGGTCCGAACCCGCGACGTTCGGAATAGAAGGTAGGCACGCTACCAACTACACCAAGCCCGAGGACATTCAAAAGTTAAATTTAAGAATTTCAGACATTAATAATAAAAAAAAAGATAAAAACACCAATGAACTTTATTATCCTTTTGTTGTATAAAACAAATGTATTAAGGAAATATAAACCATAGAGGGGGCAGCAAATGAACTTAAGCCTATAGGCGGCATGGCATATTCTTGTGTTGAATGTCTTACCCTTGGGTGCGGCAGCGGCGGAGGCGGAGGCGACTGCAAACGCAAGTGAGAAGAGGAGCCAGGAGGACGTGACAAGTGCCGGTAGCCGTGTGAAGGCCGTCGGCAACACAACAGGGCCTACGTCCTTCCCAAGGGCAACAGCTGCATACGGCGAGCATGGGTATCGAGCCTGCACCCCTAGCGAGGCATCACCCCCCTCCCTGCAAAAAAAAAAAAAAAAAAAATTAATAAATATAACAGGTGCCATCATTAAAGAGTGAAAAGTGGAAAGGAGTGAGTGAGTGACAACAGCACTCACTTTCCCTTGCCTCAGAGCACCTCCACACCCTTAGCACCTACTCTCTCAAGTTGTTTTGAGTTTTATCCTCTTCTCTCTCTCTTTTTTTTTTTTTTTATGTTTTCACTCTCAATACAACCTTTTAATTAGGTCATACTCTAATTCAGGATTGAGATTATTTTGGATTCACGATTTTGAATTTGGAATGACCCCGGATTTAAAAAAAAAAAAAATAATATTATTGACGGGAAGTGTTTCAAGAAGGAAAAAAAAAAAAAAACCAATTCCCAAAAAACCATTAGAGGTAGAATTAAAGCAACTTGATATAAGATCTGGAATTAAATTAAAAGAAAATTGGATTTCGAGATGTTTCCAAGTAGAAAGATCCGACAAGTGCATGATCGTGATCCCTTTTTAATAGATTTGCTCTAATTTTGATGAGCCTGCTGAATTCTTCTCTTTTGGTATAGGGACCGTGCGTGAAATATAGAGGCAGCACTATAGCCGAAGTAAGCGCTCTCTAGTGTTCTTTTGCCAAACTTAGTGGGGTAAACATTCATTGCAAACAACGTAAAATATTTTTAAAAAATGGAAAAAATAATAAAATACGGATTTCAACCAGTTGTCAGTAATATTATAAGCGGCCAGAATGATGAAAAAGGAAAAAAAAAATATTCAGCTCAAATCATGTCTATGGGGTAGTTGAAAAAACTTTGAAAAATTTTGAAAGTGTCATAAGCAGCAAAGTCACATTTAAATCCAAATCATTCGTTTTATATTCAAGTTCTCATCAATATGAGGAAATAATGAATTTGGAATTTGGTCCTTAATTCGTTGATTAACCCGTTCAATATATATCCTTACAGAAGCAATGTTTCATCTACTTCTTCCGGGGTGAATTGGTCTTTGGGACCAAAAGGAGGATTTATTAGTACTTATTAGTTTATTATTTATTAGTAAAATTACTAGCAGCTTTTAGTGATTCACGATTTTTTAATCGCTGGATGCTTCCCAAGGATTGTATATTTTTAAAAAATATTTTTGCCCCTCCCCTCCACCTTTACCCACACAACAATAGATGTGTAGTCATGGATTTAAATAATATAATATTTGAAATGATGAGCCCAAAATGAGCCGGTGCTGAATTTTCAAATTTTTTTATGTCTAATTGGAGAATGAGGGAGAGAGAATTATGGATAAATTAAAACGTAAATGGACATTCAATTCTTTAGTTCGGTAACCTATTTAATCGTTCTTTTATAGTTAGCGCCCAAAAAAAAAGTTATCAGGATATTTGATCATATTTTATATCAAATCTACCAATATATTGTCATCAAGGGCGGATACAAGGAGAGGGGGGGGGGGGGTAAAAGGGGTAATTACCCCCTCCGAGATTTGAAAAAATACTTTTTTCGAAAAAAAAATTTATTTTTAATGTAAAATTTTAAAAATTAATACTTAAAAATTTGATTTGTATTTATATTCTGGCAAACAAGTACAGAATGCGCCTTTAATTTAATAAATCAAGAAAAAATTGTGTTCTGTGCGACTTGTCACACCAGATTACCCCCCCCCCGAGAAACACCTCTGTATCCGCCCTTGATTGTCATTTTATTTATATAAATACAACAACAAACTACTCAATGATTTCAAGGTTCCTATAAGTTGCTAGTACACTTGTACACTTTTGTACTACTAATTTATTATGTACATCAAACTGGCATGGGAGGAGCCTGAAAGGCCCGGGGGGCCTGAAAGGCATGGGCGTAACTAGGGGGTGCCGGGGGGCGCCCCCAGAAGGCTCGTGCCTCCCCCCCCCCAGAAAGATCCCTGCCCCAAGAAAAATTGAGAAAATATGGGACTTTCCAGGCCCCCCGGAGGATAGCTGGTCCCATGTCCCTCCCCCCAGCCAAATTCTCTAGTTACGCCCATGCTGAAAGGACACATCTAATTAATTAGCTATCTCTCGGATAAGTATTCATCTAGTTAAGCTAATCGTATGATTAATTAATAAGAGCCCATATTGTAGTCAATTAGCTAAGACCCAAAGTTCGATATGAGGAATGAAATTAGGAACACAAGCCTTGTTTTTTTATTTTTGTTAAAAATTAATTAGCTTTAATTAAATATTTTAATTTTTAATAATATTAAGTTGCTAACTTCACAAATCTTTACTTATACTACAGATAGCTAATTATATGTGAAAAACTCATTTTTTTAAACTCGTTGGTTAAGCGAGTTCTTGTTTACTATATCGATAATTTGCTATCTGTGGGATAAGTTTGTTAGTTGACTAGATGTGAAGCGACCGGCCCTCCTGAATTTTGGACAAGATGCTATTAACGATAAGTGCAAAGCATTTGTTTTCTCAGCACAAATTCCGAAATTACTCTCTTGGAACTCTTCCTCAATTAGAGATTATGCTTGCTTGTATTTTCTCAGGTCACCGAACCTTTCTATATGGGAAAATTTCAATTCAAAACAAAAATAACACCGATCTACGTTATTATTATTATTATTATAAGTTGATTATTAAATGAAATCGTAAATCATCATTTCTATTTAATTAGAAAGTGAAGATTCTGCAGTTATTAAATATAGAGCTTGTATTGTTTCAATGGATGGATGGGGGCAGGGCAGCCAACAAATAAGAGAGTCGTTAACCTTTGCACCTTGCGATCCTCCTCTTTCCATTGAGGTTTGTTTCTTTTCTATCACACGCCCACCACTCAACTCACTCACTCAAATCAATCACTCAACAAATTAATTAATTTCGAACTGAAGGTTAAAATCGATGTACGCGTATATATTGTTTTTTGTCTTTTATCTAGGATAACACAAAAAAATAATTGAAATTTCCGCACTTATAAACAATGCCAAGGGTCGGGCACCTCGAGAAAAAAATCTGATATCTGACACAGTACATCACGAGAGAAAGAATAAATTAAAGAAAAAAAAAAAATATCCTTTTATTTATTGCAACTAGATTTTTTTTTAACTTCAGATTATTGTTGTTAAGCAATGATAAGCGGTGCTGAACATCGGGATTGGTGACGCCCGAGTAATAAAGCCCTTAATTATTTCCAAAATATTTTTTTATTTATTTATTTAAAGTCTTTTTCGGCATCAGAGGCCAATAGACCCCTTCTTTATTATTTCAATTTATTGGCAGCCAATTGAAATGAATTTTTGTCGCAAGAGACGGGATGCGAACCCTTGACCCCTAGCTCAAGAGGCAGACACTTGTGCCAAGCCCGCCAATGCAAAATAATTTTAAATTTGCAAAAGTAAGAATTTTCTAACTTCAATACCAGCTCAATTGTATTTGTTAAAATAATATTTTGTTTTATGTATTTTATCAATATATCCCAAAATAATGATAATCTTAAAGCCAAGGGGTGTGGGTACGGATCCCAAGCAGATCAATGAATATTTATTTAAAATATTTGAATACCAAGCACCTGGAGCCCCATATATATCATATTTAAATTATGAGTAACGTTATGGCCTAAAAAGCCAGAAAAACCTAAAAAAAATATGGGGATTGACTTCCCCGAGACTTTCTCGTATATTCTTTTGGAATTACGTCTGGGTGTGTATGTGTGAACACGATTGCTTAAAAACCAAAGCAGCTAGATAGATGAAATTTGGTATATGCTCTTTGCACTAAAATTGTAGAATTCTATCAACTTTTTGGAGTAAATACGTCACTTGGATGTAGTACTTTACTTAAAAAGTTTTTTCAAAAATTTTGAAATTTTCAATTTTTTTGTTATATTATGATAAAATACTCTATTGTAAAAAGTTTTTATTCTTTGACATTTTTACGAAAACTGAATAGTTTTTGAAATAATCACAGAAGAAATAGAAAATATTCGTTAATTTTGATAAAAAAAATCAAAACAAAATCATACAGGTGTCATTAAAAAAATCTGGTGTGACTGGCGCACAGCACACAACTTTCTCTTACCTTCGGTAATCGAAAGTTGTGTTCTGTGCTTGTCACACCAGATTTTTGTGTCGACATATATTTAGTTTCCGACAGTACGGAACATATGAATTGAATCGTTTATTTCAGAAACCACCTAAGGGACAAAATTTCAAAAAATGTGTTTTTGGTGCTAATGTACAATTTAAAGGTAAATACATCTTTTAGTGCCGAAATAACCAATGTTCCTCATCAGCAATGCTATTTGGCAGCCTCGAAAATAATCCGTTTATTTCAGAAAGAACCCAAGTGCCGTCGCTTAGGTTCTTTCTGCAGTAAATTTCACTCGTGCCCTGTAGACATCACGTGTTTTGTGACTCGCAGCCGTCGCTTAGGTTCTTTCTGCGGTAAATTTCACTCGTGCCCTGTAGACATCACGTGTTTTGTGACTCGCAGCCGTCGCTTAGGTTCTTTCTGCAGTAAATTTCACTCATGCCCTGTAGACATCACGTGTTTTGTGACTCGCAGCCGTCGCTTAGGTTCTTTCTGCGGTAAATTTCATTCATGCCCTGTAGACATCACGTGTTTTGTGACTCGCTGGTTTGATTCAAAGGTTACCTAACACTGAGTAGTTAGTTTTCGTGAGTTTTCGATGAAAATTAGGTGTTATTTTGTTGTTTATTATTGCATTATATAGTTCTTAAGCCATGTCGGATAGTTCAGATGATGAACCTATTCCCAAGCGTAGGCGTGGTGTTGTGCACGAAGAAAAATACAAACGGAACATTATTCGGAATGCTAGGCTCAAAGGACTGCAGTACGTCTCTGTATATACGCTGTTGTATATAGACATACTGTAGCGTGTAGTCTACTTGTATTTTTCGATTTAGGCATAGTAAAAACACTCTTTTTTCATACTTAAGGTGTGTCTGTTACTTACCTTTGATACCAAAACAGGTAAAAATTAATGGTTTGACTTAATTTCAATAATAATTTTTAAAAAATCACTCGTTTATTTCAGAAACCACCTAAGTGCAATTTTTTCAAAAATTAATTACTCAAAAACTTAAAGGAAAAAAATAATTTTTTAAATAGATTATCCCAATAGCATGTTTATGATTTGATAAAAAAATATTTGAAGTAGACTAGACCTATACTTAAGCTGCAAAACAGTTTTTTTTAGTTTTCCGAAAGTTGAAAAAAACGCACTTAGGTGGTTTCTGAAATAAACGATTCAATTCAGATGTAAAATTTATAAGTATGGGAAAATATTTATATTTTGTTACCATGGCAACCATTTCTCCTATCTTTTCTATGGAGTGCAAGAGTAAAGTGGTCTTCAAACAATTTTGAGGGCAAAACGAGAATATACATTTGAAAGAGCATCTAAAAAATAATTGATTTTTGGAATTTTAATCAAAATCGTTAGAGCGAATTTTGAGAAAATCGAAAAAAACTGAAAAAGTACATCAGTAAAGTACTAGTAATCTTTGGCCGATTTTGATTAAAAGCTTATTTTTCCGGTCCCGGGGGGTGTTTAACTTAAATATAAAATTTCAGCCTCATAGCTCAATTCCTTCATGCTTAAAATTGAACACACACACACCCACCCACACACACACACACACAGACAGACCATGTCGCGAAAACCACTTTTTTGGATTCAGGGGACCTCAAAACGTGAAGATCCATCAAAATCTCGACATCGAATTTTTGACATGAAACCAATACTTTCTCTCTATATATATATTACATATATACATAGGTAAGAGAAAGTAAAAAGGGTAAATATAAACAAATTCATTTGTTTCACAAATTCATTCACGGGGTGCCGGTAGATGGCTACGGCCAGAGGCCGGTTGGGTATGAGGTATGTGTCTTCGTACCAGAAAGCACCTCGGGTAAATAAATGGGGATCCCGATAGGAATTTCAAATAAATATGAAGTAAAAGAAAAACTCAGCGTCAATTTTTTTTTTTCTTTATTTAAAAAATTATCATTACTAATTTATGAATATATCTTTATTATGAACTTGTCTTGTTCTTAGTGAACTTCTCTGAGAGAGAAGTTCTTTTGTTTAAAGGAAACCAGGTTGATTATGTGACACACGCAATCATTTAAGATTCATACTAAAATAAAAAACAAAAAAAATGATTACAAAAATGGCGTAATGCAAAGATAAATGAAATGTTTAAAAAATCTGGTGTGACTGGCGCACAGCACACAACTTTCTCTTACCCTTCGGTAAGAGAAAGTTGCGCACTGTGCTGGTCACACCAGATTTTTTGTGTCGAGATATATTTAGTTTCCCATAGCACCTTAGTTTCAAACTTGCATTTTAAATGTTGACTGCTTCAAATAAACTATGGTTATTTTTCAAAATTTTAATCTCATATTTGGACATTTTATACACAATATATATTCGTAAATAAATACAAAATTTCATAAGGATTGGAAAAAAAATTTTAAATGCGTAAAAAGTTCCAAAGGGGACCCCCTTTTGAATCGAAATTAACATACAAATCCCTATAGGAAATTAACATTGGCCAAATGCGAAGATAAGGTAGAAAAATTTAAAACGCGTAGAAAGAGAGAAGATAATTTTGTGAGAGAGAGAGATATGTTTTCTCCGAAAAAAAAATGGGCGTTTAAATAATAATTGATTTTTAATCTAATAAAAAGAAAAAGATTTAAATTCGGTTACCATGGCAACCATTTATTTCTCCTATCTTTCCTATGAAGCACAAGAGTAAAGTGTGCTTCAAACAATTTTGAGGGCAAAACGAGAATATACATTTGAAAGAGCATCTAAAAAATAATTGATTTTTGAATTTTAATCAAAATCGTTAGAGCGAATTTTGAGAAAATCGAAAAAAACTGAAAAAGTACATCAGTAAAGTACTAGTACTTTTTGGCCGATTTTGATTAAAAGCTTATTTTGTCGGTCCCGGGGGGTGTTTAACTTAAATATAAAATTTCAGCCTCCTAGCTCAATTCCTTCATGCTTAAAATTGAACACACACACACACACACACAGACAGACAGACAGACAGACAGACAGACAGACAGACAGACAGACAGACCATGTCGCGAAAACCACTTTTTTGGATTCAGGGGACCTCAAAACGTGAAGATCCATCAAAATCTCGACATCGAATTTTTGACATGAAACCAATACTTTCTCTCTCTATATATTTCATATATAGGGTACGAGAAAGTAAAAAGATAAGTAAGTGACTGAAGTTTTAATTTCAACAAGTGTGATTTATGTCAAATTAATGAAGAAAAAAAAAGAGAACAGCCGCCATTAAATCATTATTATGATGACCTTCATTATTTAACAAAAAAAAAGATTTTATAATTTGATTGAAATGAGGAGTCTTTATGACCTGTCAGAGGAACTAACAGGGTCAAGTGCAAAAGGGTACAAAGAGGGGATTCCAACTTCATTAAAAACAAAGTCCGGCGAGTAAAACGTCGAGTGTCCGTCCGTGGGTCTACGAAAAAATTTAAGCCCAAAGTGAGGAGGCGGGCTCAAAAAATCTATAATTTTCCCATTTTAAAGCATTGGATTCAATTTCTTATTTTAATAGTAATAATTAGATCTTTCATATGAAAATAATCTGGTGACTGGTCGCGATTACCGAAATTTTTTTGTGTTTCGAGATATACACTGCTCGACAATGAAAACGTAACCTTTTGTTTCTTCAAAAGAAGACCTCTTCTATTCTACCTTAATGATATCTCTAACTTAAGAAACATATTAATATGAAATATCTTATACGTTTCCAAGTAAATTTAACACAAATACAAACCATTTTAATCAATTTAATACAATTTAAATAAAATAAAGACAAAAATGTCGATTTTCAATTTGAGAGACAAATCAATATAATCTCGATATGTTTTGTTGGATATTAATTAAAAATTTCATTTTTATAGGAATTTACAATAAAATAGACCAGAGAAAAACTGATATGGGTAATTTAAAATTTTAGAAATTTGGCGTTAATAAAAAAATTTCGACATTTTTGTCTTTGTTTTAGTTAAGTGTAATTATTTATCAATTAGAAATGTATAAGATATTTCATAATTAAATGTTTTTTAAATCAGAGTATCATTAAGGTAGATTAGAACAGGTTTTTACTTTCTCTTACCTCTATATTAGGGTGGACGCAAAAAACAAAATTTTTTAATTTCTTTCGGCCGAACCTCCTAAAAGTTGTCTTTTGGCTAGAATATGATAATGGCAAAGTTTTAGCAAAATTGGATAACGTCAACCCGTGCCTCATCGGGGTTAAAATTTTGAAAAAGTGCGATTTTATCGCAGTTTTTACTTCATAAAACGAAAATCAAGTATCGTAGAAAGATGATTCTTGACTAATTTTACAGCAAATTTAATTTTCTTGAGGTTTTATAATAACAAAATCAGAATGATTGATCAAATAAGCTATATCTTATCTAAAGGCGCCAATGTGTGAAAAAAGGCATCCGACTATTATACAGTAGCGTATCCAGGTAGGGGCGAAGGGGGGCGCTCGCCCCAAGCGGATCAAGCTTTTGACGCCCCCCCCCCCCGCGCATCCGCTTTTTCTCAAAATCTACGGCTTTTTTTTTTGAATTTTCATAATAAATTCATTTTATATCACAAATCGGGAGAAAAATTACAAAAAGAAGCCCGCACGAGATTATAATACTAAAAAAAAAAAAAAAGTTACTCTGCTGCTATTATAATAAGGAAATTTCATTGACATGAAAAGATCTTAAAATAAACATGCCACCTGGCGAGTTCGATTGGAACTAAGCTGCAATTCTTGGAGCTAGGAGGTTGAAATTTTATATTTAAGTTAGACACCCCCATGGGACATGACACGAAGCTTTTAATCAAAATCGGCCAAAAAGTGCTAGTACTTTAAAGATGTACTTTTTCAGTTTTTTTCGATTTTCTCAAAATTCACTATAACGTTTTTGATTAAATTTTAAAAATCAATTATTTATTAGATTCTCTTTAAAATGTATATTCTCATTTTGCCATTGAAATCTTCTGAAGACCATTTTACTCTTGTACTTCATAGGAAAAAGATAGGAGAAATGGTTGTCATGGTAACAAAATATATTTCTCTGTTTAAAAATCTTGAATTCAAATCTATCGTATTGTCCGGAACTAAATATATCTCGAAACAAAAAAATCTGGTCTGGCAAGCACAGAACACAACTTTTTATTACCAAATGATGTAAGAGAAAGTTGTGTCTGTGCGACCAGTCACAGCAGATTTTTTTTTTTTTTTAATTGAGTTTCTAAACTGTTTTTCTCTCTCAACGTATTTACTTATTAATTGAATGGGTGGCTTCAAAAGCCAAACAACAACAACAAATAAACCAAAGCAGAATTATAATAAAAATCGAGAACATGCTTTTAAAATGTTCAAACATTGCAGAAGAAGAAGAAGAAGTCTTTACCGCCCCCTCCCCCCCCCCCTGGTCTAGACAATCGAATGCATTTTGGAATGTGTAGCCTCAATTCGTTTTAATTGTTAAGGAAATGGAAGGAGAGGTGACATTTTAGAAACTCAACTTGCATGCAAGCTTTAAATACAATAACGTTAAAAGAAAACAAACAAAACAAGTGACATTTCAAATAAAACAAAAAATTGTTTTGTTTTTTTTACTATTTTATCAATTAAAAAAATTGAAATTTCTTTTTTTACACTCTTGATTTTCAAAATAAGATAGATTTGTTTTTATTTTTTTACAATATAATAAGAATTAAAAGATGATTTAAAAGAAATTGTTCAATTAAGGCCATTTAGACCGCGTCTCTATTTATTTCATCTGGATTGGTTGCCAAATCAATTGAAATAAATGAGACGGGATGCGAACCCGCGACCCTTGGGACATTTCAGATGCACTTTCCAATCAATTGCTTTCCAATGACTGTATAACACAACAGAGGTTACATAAAAAAAAAATAATTAAAGTTTTAACCCTTTTCGGCTAGAGAGGCTATTTAGGAGTTATTTCTTTTATTACATTACAACGCTTTTATTAACTTGCTTTCCTGTTTTTCCGACAAATTTGCAAATCGAAATTTCGACCACTTCTACTTAAGCTAGAGCTTTGAAATTTTATACACGCATGTAACTCCCGTGACAATGCAATATTTGATGTGTCTCATCTTTGTAAGTCAATTAATTTCCAATTGGCGGCCGATCAAAAAAAGTGGGGGGTAAAATATTATAATCAAAATTTCTCCTATTTATAATTAAGTTAGAGTTTTGAGCATTGACAGAGGTGTTAAATGGACTTTACTCTACAAAATGTGCTATTCGAAATTATTAAAAAATTCAAAAAATTCAAAAATGGCGGTGTTCGCGCTACTTTTAAATAAGCGAACAGCCCGCTAGAGAGCGCCACCTGATAGGATAGACAAGAGTTGGACCGGAAGCCGGATCGGAAATCCTCTCATGGCATGCTATTTCCGACCACGTTCAGTTCACTTCCGACTGCCTATGAGCTACGAAGTAACGAAATCGTATGCGTTCTGCCCTTATACGTGCTCGTTCGAAGCCAAAGCGTGCAGACCGACGACCCTCCTGTATCTACTTTTTACTATTTTGACCTCTGCCTGTACTTTTGATTTACTCTTTGGCTATCTATTTGGTTTTGTCGTCCGGTCTCATTCATCCGCGTCACCATCTCATCACACCAATTCATCATCATATATTTTTTTTATGTTTGTAAGTGTAACTCCACTCAGTGCCTCATTAAATGTGTATTTTGTTAAGAAAACGACTCTTTTATTTATTATAGTTTGTATCACCCTTGCTCTCCATGAAGTAACTTTAATGTGGATATATGCAGCCCCCATACAGTCCGACCTAACATCCCAGGCATCATATAATTCCCACATCTTTTTGGTCCTGATCGAGACGGATATTCGGTTTTAACCTATATTCCGTGGAGGCAAGGTGATACATCGTCATCGTCGTCGTTATATCGGACATTGTGTCGGCCATCTTTTATTCCTTATCGTGTCGTGTAAGTAAACGAGTCTCAAGGTCGAGCAATTGAACTTCTTCTCGCGTGTGTTCGCAAATTGTCCTCAAGACTTCGTTCATCGGTCTGACCTTTTAGCTGAACGAGTCTTATGAAACATTAAGTGAACGGTGAACGTATGGACTTAGTTCTCGCGTAGTTCGACATTAATACACAAGAGTGCACTAGTGGCGTTTTGTTTATATTTTTACCTGTCAAACATGTCTCTTTTGAATTTGGCTGGTGTGCAAAGAAATCTCCGTGCTGTCGCCATGGAAATAAGAAGGTTAGAAAAATATGAACTTGCAAATGTTCATGAGTGGGAGATTGTTCAACGTGCATCCGCTTTACAACGAAATATTTTACATTCTCTTTCCATTGATGTTCTCCGTTTATATGAATCTGCAGATCCGGAGGATGAACCTGCTGAGGCTACATGTGTTTCCGATCTGTTAAATAAACTCGATCAATTAGAATTAAAAATAATGGAAAAGAATGCAGCCCGTACGTCGTTGTCGAGTTCGATAGCCAGTGGATCCGTTGCACAAAATACAGTTAAACTACCAAAACAAGATCTTCCCACCTTTCACGGCGATATCACGAAGTGGTGCGAATTCATGGACCTCTTCAAGGCAGCTGTTCATCGCGCTCCGATCTCCAACTGTCAAAAATTGAGTTATTTAAAATCGTGCCTCAAAGGGGAAGCGCACGTTATCATTTCAAGTCTCCCCTTAGAGGAAGCGAATTATAACATCGCTTTGAATTTATTAAAAGAGCGGTACGATCGACCTCGCGATATATTATTCAAGCTTGTCGACACACTACTTGAATATCCATCTATGACGTCATCGAGTTCAACTTCTCTTAGGAAACTCGTGGACACATTCAAGCAAGTAATAGCCCAATTAAGAGTACTTGAACATTTCTATGCAGAAGATAATGTTTTCATATCGCGTCTTATCTTAAAGAAAATCGACAAGTCCATCTCCCAGCAATGGTCTTTATCCTTACCTGATAATGACTACGATCCTCCGAATATTGAAGCAGTGTTGAGCTATCTGGAAAAAGCAGCAAGTTCGTTAAGCGGTTTGACGCCTGCCGGCCCAAAAACGCGACCCGCAAGCGTTAAAAAGCCAGTCGTTGCTACAGCCGCTGCTGCTGCTGCTTCTTCTTCCAGTGGCGCTACAAGAAAGGGAGTATGGTCCAAATGTCACCTTTGTCAAGGTCCTCATTTCTTATCAAAATGTTATAAATATTTGAACCTATCTATAAGTGAAAGAGAGAAAGTAATTGTAAAACATAATCTCTGTAACAATTGCTTATCTGAAAAACATAATAAAGAGGCGTGTCCTGGAAAAAACTGCCCTTTGTGCGATTCTCGACATCACCGAACATTATGTAAACAAACTACTAATTCGTGTTCAACTGTCCTTTTATCAAATGCCATAAACAAACAAATTAATGATCATGTGTCTCTTTTACCCACCGCCGTTATTAAAATCCAAACAGCGCAAGGCGAATGGATTTCAATACGTGCCTTAATTGATTCAGGTTGTCAAACAAATTTAATTTCTGCTTCACTAGCGAAAAAATTAAATCTGCCGCCTACTTCTAGTAATACCTGTATCTCACCATTAGGGAAGACTTCATTAAAGGCAGAGGGTTTGTTAAATATACAATTTAAATCGCGCTTTAATGATGATCAAATTTATAAGGTAAGCGCCTACATAATGTTATCTTTAATTAAACAATTGCCTGGAATAGACATCTCCGAGTCTGTCAGGAAAAATTACAAACATCTCGACCTGGCAGACCCACTTTATTATGAATCTGGAGATATAGATATTATTCTTGGTGTGGGTGTCTTCGCCAGTATAATACAACCTGAAATTGTGAATGATAAGGGTGCTTTAATCGCTATTAAAACTCGGCTTGGCTGGTTGCTAGCGGGAAATCTGACTAGGTGCGCAGAAGGCACTAAATCAGTGCATATAACCTGCGCGGCGACGGCGCCGCTCCCGGGGCAGCAAGTCTCTCTCAGTCCGAGCGATGCGCTCCTAACGTTTGCATCAAACTTATCGCCAGCGCCCCCCTCTCATTCACATACATTCAATGAAGCAATCAACATGGGATCTAATGATGATTTTTCTATTATGCAAATCAATTCATTTTGGGATATTAATTTAGAAGAATCAAGGGATAAAATTATTCAGAATCATCCAGCTGTCTTACACTATGAAAGAACATATGTTAGGGATTCTAAAGGAAGGTTTATTCTATCATTGCCCTTTAAGAAAATAAATAAACCTCTAGGACAATCTCGGCATATCGTCTTGAATAAATTTCTATCTCTTGAAAAGCGTTTAAATAAAAATCCTGCATTAAAAGAGGCATATATTAATTATATGAGGGAATTTATTAATTTAAAACATATGTCCCTTATTGATGAAAATCAAGAAACTCTATCCCCTCTCCACTCTTGCTATATGAGCCATCACGGAGTATTTCGACCTAATGATAATGGGAAAATACGTATTGTTGTTAATTGTTCGGGACATACGTCTACTGGAGTCTCTCTCAATGACATATTAGAGAAGGGCCCAGTATTACAAAATAACATTAGAGTTATCCTTTCACAATTCAGACTTTATCCGATAGCTTTTTCGTCCGATCTTGTAAAGTTTTACAGATGTATTGAACTGGACAAAAAATCAAAACTATTTTTTAAAATTTTCTGGCGGGAAAATGAGCAGGATCCGCTATGTGTATACACATTAAATAAAGTAACCTTTGGCAGCGTCTGTTCACCATTTCAAGCGTTATACACAATCAAGAAATTAATCCAGCTTGATGGTGGAAAATATTTAAAACAAACTAGGGAGATCTTAGATAAAAATATTTATGTTGACGATATTTTAGCAAGTTTTCCAACAATTGAAAATGCTATTAATATTATTACCGAACTTAAAGCATTGTTGTCTGGGGGAGGTTTTACATTGTCAAAATTTGCATCCAACCGCCCAGAGCTCTTAGAAAATTTAAAAGTCGATCCATCTGACAGGAAAATGATACCAAATGCTGATTCATCAGATAATCAATTTTCCTTGACTCTTGGGATGTTTTGGATACCCGATGAAGACGTCTTCAAGTTCAATTTTTATAAACCACTCCCCAAGATTTCAACAAAAAGACAGCTTTTATCAGAAATATCTAAATTTTATGACCCCCTAGGATATATTTTACCGATTATTATGAAATTAAAAATATTATTCCAAAACGTTTGGAAATTGAATCTGGGTTGGGATGATGTATTGCCAAATGATATTTTGAGTGAATGGCAAATGTTTTGCGATGAATTACCAGCATTAGCTAACTTCACTATCAAAAGATTTGCCTCCCACCCAGAAGCGAAATATTTTAATTTGCTTGGTTGTGCAGACGCCTCCATGAAAGCATATTGTGCTTCTCTATATTTACTCTCGTATAATGAAGAGAATGATTTATTGTCGTCATCTTTACTAGCCGCAAGCGGACGAGTTGCCCCTCTGAAAACGGTCTCTCTACCTCGTTTGGAACTTTGCGCCATGGTGTTATTAACTCAATTAATAAATCTTATTAAACAAGCTTTGCCTGAGCCGCCAAATCATATATTTTGCTTGTCGGACTCAACGGTTGCCCTCACTTGGATAAAATCTACCCCTTCGCAATGGAACATTTTCGTCGCAAATCGCGTTTCGGAAGTCCAAACTGCCCTTCCAGAAGCTGTGTGGGGACATATTCCTGGGCCTCTCAACCCTGCTGACTTGGCCACTCGGGGGTTGAGTGTAGGCGATTTTTTAAATTCCCCACGATGGTTTCAAGGTCCACAACTTAACGATTTTATCTCTCTTGAAGATTTTTCCCCGGCACCAGAGGTCGAAGATGAAAGATATTATAAAGCATGCAATATAACATCAACAAAGAAAATTTCTTTCTTCAAGCGATTCCGGTCGTGGAACGTTGCATTGAGGGTAGTGGCGACCATGTTGCGCTGGTTGCCAGCCGACAGGAGGCGAGAGCGCGGCACATTCAGACAGGGCCCCTTAACACCAGATGACCTACAGGAGGCAGAACTTGTATGTATCCGCCTGGCACAAGAAGAAGATTTTTCAACTGAAATTAAGATTTTGCGGAATAAGGATACTTTGCCCAAAAGCAGTCCTTTGAAGTCGCTCTGCCCCTTTATTGAGGAGTTTAACACCCTACTGACTCAGTGTGAGGCCATCTTAAACTCCCGTCCCCTCACTGAAGTGTCAGATTACTCCGATTGCTATGATATATTGACCCCTTTTCATTTTTTGATTGGTACCCCGACTATTTCAAATTATGGCCAAGATCTTTCTGACATATCTCTCAATCGACTTTCAAGATTTCAACGAATTATATCGTATCGGAACTCAATATGGACCATGTGGCAAAAGGAATATCTTGTCGAATTGCAAAAAAAGAGCGAAATGGAATACACCTGAGCCGAACATAAAAATAGGACAACTTGTGTTTATACTTGATCCGAATGTTCCCCCGCTTTCTTACAAGCTCGGTCGGATCAAAGAAGTATTTCCCGGCAAGGATGGGAAGGTGCGAAACGTCTGCATCATCACCCCCTCAGGGGAGGTGGAAAGACACATTAATCGTGTCGCCCCTGTTCCTTCCTTTGAACATGCCTAGATGATTATCTTCTAATTTGTCCTATTTCCAGTATTCGTTAAGCTTCTCCATTTCTCTTTTCCTTTTATCTTTTTTTTTAACTACATAATTATGTATATTTTATCCTTCTGCAAAATGTAACATGAACAGAGTACATTCTATGTGAAACAAACAAAAAAAGAAAATAATAATAAATTGTATTACCTCATATTTACTTTAGCGAACTATCATATTCGCTATCGCTCCCTGTCCTATCCCTCTGTTTATCACTTTCTTTTAGGCCCGGAGGATGTTCGCGCTACTTTTAAATAAGCGAACAGCCCGCTAGAGAGCGCCACCTGATAGGATAGACAAGAGTTGGACCGGAAGCCGGATCGGAAATCCTCTCACGGCATGCTATTTCCGACCACTTTCAGTTCACTTCCGACTGCCTATGAGCTACGAAGTAATCTCCGAAATCGTATGCGTTCTGCCCTTATCCGTGCTCGTTCGTAGCCAAAGCGTGCAGACCGACGACCCTCCTGTATCTACTTTTTACTATTTTGACCTCTGCCTGTACTTTTGATTTACTCTTTGGCTATCTATTTGGTTTTGTCGTCCGGTCTCATTCATCCGCGTCACCATCTCATCACACCAATTCATCATCATATATTTTTTTATGTTTGTAGGTGTAACTCCACTCAGTGCCTCATTAAATGTGTATTTTGTTAAGAAAAACGACTCTTTTATTTATTATAGTTTGTATCACCCTTGCTCTCCATGAAGTAACTTTAATGTGGATATATGCAGCCCCCATACAGTCCGAAATAACATCCCAGGCATCATATAATTCCCACAGGCGGCCAATTAATCAATTTCCATTGTTTGGTCCGACAAAGTTAGCGATTGAAATTACGACCAGTTCTAATTAATCTAGAGCTTTGAAATTTTATACACATATGTAACTCCCGTGACAATGCAATATTTGATATGTCTCATCTTTGTAGGTGAATTAATTACAAAATGGCGGCCGATTAAAAAAGTGGGGGTAAAACTTTATAATCAAAATTTCTACTATTTATAATTAAGTTAGAGTTTTGAGCATTGGCAGAGGTGTTCAA
>JAKCPI010000666.1:0-19624 GCA_023213315.1 Euborellia annulipes
ATAATTAAATTTGAATATATTGAACTGGAATTGAAAATTTGTATCTGAAAAAAAATATTAATTAAAAAACAAAAAGAAAAGAATAAGAATTTTATATTTGATGGCCACATCAGTACACTAGACTCTAATTTTTATTATCATTTGATTTGTGCTGAACAGGAAACTCGGACAGGCGGTAGCAATCTCAGGGGATGAATTTTGGCGTATGTGGGGTGACGTGTGCAATTGGAAGCACAGGCCGTGTCCGAACAACTCGAACAGGACTGGGGCACATTCGAATTAACCCCGATGGGCTTTCGAGACTGCTGGTTGATAAGGGATGAGAATTTCACCCTGATTTATCCCGGCTGACCGTGTGATAAGCGGCACCCGAGAGGCCGGCCGCAAGGAGACTGACACCTGCAAACTCCGGGATTGAACCACGACCTGCAGTAAACACTGCCACTGATTGGAAATCATACTATAACATTCACCATTACAAATCTATAAAGGGGGGCGCGGGAAATTATTTTTATACAGAATTAACTATAAGAAATTGCAAAAAATAATTATTTAAAATCAAAATATTTTTGGTAGTAAAAGAAGAGATATTCTAAATATATATTTTTACTATCTCTTACCTCTATATATGTTAATATATATAGAAAGTATTGGATTCATTTCAAAAATTCGATGTCAAGATTTTGAAATATATACACAGTGTGTATATTATACACGTTTTGAGGTCCCCTGAATCTTCCAACGATTTTGATTAAAATTCAAAAATCAATTATTTTTTAGATGCTCTTTGAAATGTATATTCTCATTTTGCCATTGAAATCTTCTGAAGACAGCTAGCTAGCGTGTGTGAGAAAGAGAGCTAGCTCTCTTTCTCAGACACAATTATTCTAAAAGTATGGAAATTAATTAAAATTATTATTAGAGAAAATGTTTTAATTTTATTAGAAAATAAAGATCACATGATAGAACTTCATTAAAATAATAATATTTTACATTATGTACAAATATGAGTATTTGGAAATAAATATTTAGGTGTTTAGGTTTTCACAGTTTTTATCATTAGAATTAAAAGAATTTGATTTTCGGTTTAACTGTGGTTTATTTGTAAAAATTACAACGTTTCGACCACTCATACAGTGGCCTTCTTCAGTTACAATTCAGCTAAGATTATAAAGGTTGTTAGATCTGTGAAATATCAATTGAATTGAATTCAATCAAATTGAGATTTCGCAGATGTAACAACCTTTATAATCTTAGCTGAATTCTACCTGAAGAAGGGGACAGAATGAGTGGCCGAAACGTTGTAATTTTTACAAATAAACCACAGTAAAACCGAAATTCAAATTCTTTTTACTAACGGTAATAAATATTTCAGGTCAAACGTAAAAAAATTCCAATTAAATTATAGCCTCACCCGAATATACAAATATTTCATTTACATTATTTACATTATTAAAAAAAAAGCGAATAAAAGCGTTCGATTTGAACATTAAACTACAAAAAGGTGGATAAATTTAGACTTACAAAATTTTATTTCATCAAATCTTGAGGTTTGAGGAAATAATAAAAGAAAATTATTATAAGAAAATTTGGATAATTTGTAAATTTTAAAAAAATTAAGAATTTTAGTTGAATAGCTGGATAGTTTGAGGCCAATCGAACGCTTTTATTCGCCTTTATTCTCATTTAATTGATTCAATCCATCGCTGGTGTCTGCTTTATTTAATTCTTGAAGAGTTGAAGAGCATGGAAGTTTGTTTTTTCGAACATTATCCTTCACTTCATTCACCAGTTCATTCGATTCTCGAAATCGTTTCTTTGGGTTGGCGAAGTTGAATCTTTCAAAAAATATTTTCTTGTCTCGAGTCGAAATTTTATCTTCGTTACTCGATAAATCTTAAAATATAGCTACACCCGAATATACAAATATTTCAAATAAATGAGATTTGGTGGCTGTGAATATATTATATTTTGATAGGGCAGGTTCAGCCAAATATAAAGCCTTTACACTATATGCTTCTCTACTCCGGAGACGTTTCGAGATATTTTTAATGTCTCATCATTAGTCCGTATCTAAAATTAGAATAAAGGTAGTCATTATTATACAGCATATGTCATTATATGAAATTTATATGCTGTATAATAATGACTACCTTTATTCGAATTTTAGATACGGACTAATGATGAGACATTAAAAATATCTCGAAACGTCTCCGAAAGTCGAGAAGCATCTAAAGGCTTTTTATTTGGCTGAACCTGCCCTATCAAAATCCTTACAAATATTTCATTTACATTATTTACAATATTTAAAAAAGCGAATAAAAGCGTTCGATTTAAACATTAAACTACAAAAAGGTGGATAAATTGAGACCTACAAAATTTTCTCTCATCAAATTCACCATTTCGTTGCTTTCTCTATTATCTAATCCGTCGCTGTTCGAAAGTGTGTAAGAAGATTGGTGAATGGTTCTTGAGGCTTGAGGAAATAATAAAAGAAAATTATTATAAGCAAATTTGGATAATTTATAAATGTTAAAAAAATTAGGAATTTTAGTTGACTAGCTGGATAATTTGAGGCCAATCGAACGCTTTTATTCGGCTTTATTCTCATGTAATTGATTCAATCCATCGCTGGTGTCTGCTTTATTTAATGCTTGAAAAGTTGAAGAGCAAGGGAGTTTGGTTTTTCGAACATTATCCTTCACCAGTTCATTCGATTCTCGAAATCGTTTCTTTGGATTGGCGAAGTTGAATCTTTCAACAAATATTTTCTTGTCTCGAGTATCTTCGTTACTCGATAAATCTGTAAATAAAAAAAAAAAATTAAAAAATTATTTTAAAAAAACTGAATTACCATAAAACCCTAAATATATTTATCTTAAATGGCCTAAGTTGCCGAAAAGACTGTGTTAATATGAGTGTGAATGAGAAAAAAGTGTGCATGTTTTTTTATAAGAAAAAAAGTCTTAAATTTAAGACACTTTGATTGTCATCCGTTGGTAACCAAGTTCGTTGCTAAGATAACAAGTTCTCTGATTGAGGATAAAAATAATGATTCAAAACTCAAATGGCGTGAAGAAAGATGCCAGGACCTCCAATATCAGGGGCGTATATAAGGGGAGGGGGGCGAGGGGGCCCGGCCCCCCCGAAATTTCCCAAACACATATACATATATAGGGATATATAGATATCAGCGCAACAAATTTTTCCGCAGGATGGAAAACTTTGGTTCCGCAAAAGAAAAATTCTTCCCCAAATAATTTCGTGTGAAAAAAAATCTAGTTTCTTAAAAAAAAAATTTTCGCAAAAAATTTTTTGAGTTTGGAGCCCCCCCGAAAAAAATTTCTATATACGCCCCTGTCCAATATATATCGATTAATAAATAACAGTATCGTTTAAGTCTTATATTATTAGATAAAAAATAAATCAGCAGAATTTCACTAAAATTTTCAACGATGCCATGTTGTTGATATTACTTTCTCTTACCTATGTATATATGTAATATATATATAGAGAGAAAGTATTGTATTCGTGTCAAAAATTCGATGTCGAAATTTTAATGGATCTTCACGTTTTGAGGTCCCCTGAATCCAAAAAAGTGGTTTTTCGCGACATGGTCTGTCTGTGTGTGTGGTGGGTGGGTGAGGTGTGTGGGTGCAATTTTAAGCATGAAGGAATTGAGCTACGAGGTTGAAATTTTATATTTAAGTTAAACACCCCCGGAACCGGAAAAATAAGCTTTTAATCAAAATCGGCCAAAGAGTACTAGTACTTTACTGATGTACTTTTTCAGTTTTTTTCGATTTTCTCAAAATTCGCTCTAACGATTTTGATTAAAATTCAAAAATCAATTATTTTTTAGATGCTCTTTCAAATGTATATTCTCGTTTTGCCCTCAAAATTGTTTGAAGCACACTTTACTCTTGTGCATCATAGGAAAGAGGAGAAATGGTTGCCATGGTATCAAAATATAAATATTTTCCCATACTCTAAATTTTACATCTGAATTCAAATATTCCCTACTGCCGGGAATTAAATACATGTCGACACAAAAAATCTTGTGTGACAAGCACAGTACACAACTTTCGATTACCGAAGGTAAGAGAAAGTTGTGTGCTGTGCGCCAGTCATACTGTCATACTTAAATTGGGCGGAGCAATTAATTGGGCATTAATGAAATAAGCAATTTGATCAATTCGGCGTAACATCCATATACCTCTTATACCAGCAGTCCTAACCTTTAACATATTGTAAAATATATCACATTTCATCATTTTATTGTTAAAAGAAGTTGAATCAAAATAAAATTATCAAATATATATATATATATATACATAGGCGTAGCCACGGGGGGGGGGATTTGGGGTTCAAACCCCCCCCCATTGGACCCAAGCCATGACTAGATATTTAAGCTCTATAATACAAAATACTTTTTCTCTCTATATATTTCATATATGGAGGGTAAGAGAAAGTATAATATAATAATTTTTTCTAGCTTAAAAAAAAAAAAAATTAAATAAAACGCAAAAATTCGAGAAAATTCAGAATTTTTCAATTGAAAAGAATTGATTTTTGTTATGCTTTATAAAAAATTAAAGCCGCTTAAAATTGATTAAATCTCGCAAATGAAAAATAATAAAATTATTATATAAATAAATTTATAAAAAAAATTTTTTTTTATTGAAGAGATCTGAGATGGGACTCTGGTCAAGAGAAACAGAGTGACACTTCGGTATTTTAGGCCCATAGACATTAGACATGGGTCGTTACTCGATTTTGCTGTACCAGGTACCAGCTGTTACAGGTACTTGGTCTGACCCGATACTTTTGTACCCGAAACAAATTTCACCCAGCAACGCGAACTTTACATTAATTCAAGTCAATAACAACGTGTTTAACATTTTTTCAAATGTTTTCTACGCTATTTATTCTTGTGTTGAGAACAAACTCATAATTATCCATTACTAAAGAGTTTTCCAAACTGAGTGAACTGACATTTTAATGTCTCCAAATTTAAAATGTCAATTTATATACTGCACTAGAAAAATAATTAAGAAATTTCTTTACCAGCGAACGAAATTTAATTTATTGAAGTCCATTATGTATTTCAATTCACAGTTACATATATTTTTATTTCTTTAATTAATGTTTTTATATAAAAAAAAATAGTTTCAAAGTAAAAATCAGATAACTTATTTATTAAAAAAAAAAAATACTTTTTTCATTTCTGCTCCCTTTTTCAAAGAGGAAAAGAGATTGTTTTTTTTTTTTTTTTTTTTTTTGCTGGTTGTACCATACAGCAAGCAAAATATACAAGATTATATATAATATATGTACATACAACAATTATGTTTAAGATTTATCAAAAAAAAAAAAAAAAAAAAAAAATTATTTAAAATAATTGTCCAGAGTTCTTTATAAATTTAATTAATGGTTTTAAAGTTTTTTCGGGAAAGTTTTCTTCACATAAAATTTCTTCAATACAAGTTGGAAAATTACAAATTTGGGCTAAGTAAACAATGAGAAATAATGTATTAGTAATAATTAGATTTGTATTTAATTATTATAGGGCCTAGTGAGAAAAGTAGAGTAAAAAATGTAAAAATGTTTCTGAATGACGTTCGTAAAGCGCGCCAGAGCAATAGCGAAATTGCCCTGCCAGGAGAGAAGAGACGGGGCAGGGCGTCGCGAGTTGAGGGAGGGTTGCAAGGGAGAAGGAAAGAGAGAACAGGCCTGGGACAGGCGCAACGAAAACTGTATCGGGTAAGAAAGAAACGACACTCTAAAGTATTTGATCAATGCGCAAGCGCGAGATATCAGGTACGAGTGAGAAACGAATACCGAGCAAATAACAGATACTTGTTGTATCTGTAATTTGAGTATCAACAACTCGGGCATACTCGACTGGACCTGAACAGGACGCGTATCTGTTTCTCACTCGTACCTGATATCTCGCTCGCGCTTGCGCATTGATCAAATACTTGCTTTTCACTTTAGAGCGTCGTATCTTTACCCGAAACAGTTTTCGTTTCGCCTGTTCTATCATTCCTTCTCTCTTGCGACCCTCAACTCGCGACGCCCCGCCCCGCCTCTTCTCTCGTGACAGGGCAATTTCGCTATTGCTCTGGCGCGCTTTTCGAACGTCATTCCGAATCATTTTTATATTTTTTACTCTACTTTTCTCACTAGGCCCTATAATAATTAAATACAAATCTAATTATTACTTATACATTATTTCTATTTTCTCCGCTTTAAGAAAGAGAGCAGAAATGAAAAAAATATATTTTTTTTTATAAATAAGTTATCTAATTTTTACTTTGATATTTAAATACCCGATACTTTTTGCTCGTACCCATTATGTGTACCTGTTACTTTTTCCTACCTGATACAAAATATCAGATTGATACAGTATCACCCATGTCTATTATAAACGCGATTTTAATACCCTTAATTGAATCATATATAATTAGATATTACTTCATGTACCCGAAAAAAGATGTAAGGGGGTGCCGCAGGGTAAGGGCAATCGGTGGATCCGTGGTTCGACTCCCGGCGGCACCCTCTTACATCTTTTTTCGGGTACATGAAGTAATATTTAATTATATAAATTTCCGTTTCGCGGCTTATCTACGTGATATATTTATATAATATCTTAAATATTATATATAATTTCTTATTTATTAATTGAATCATTTTCTGTTAAACGCCTACGATCCGAAAAAAAGGTTTCACTTGCATCGTAGTTTCATAAAACCACACAATGATTTTTATCTAAGGTATTTTCTTGTAAAGAGGCTTTTTATATACTCTATGTTTTGTAATGTATGTATTTTTTAAAAATTATATTTTTTATAAAGTATTGTATTCAGTGGACTGGCTGGATGGCTAAGAAAAATAAAAATGTTAAGTTTTTTTTAAAGTGAAACTTTTATTTTGTCCCCTCAAATTTTTTGGCTCTTCTATCAGCATGTCGCGTTACAAGCAAGGGCCGTGACGCTACAAGCCATGGCGTCACAAGCCGTGACGAGAGAAATAGCACAGTACGTCTTATGTACGTACATAAGACGAATTGTGCGTCTTATGTACGTACATAAGACGTACTGTGCTATCTGGGATGAAAGTTGAAATTTAATATATATGACTAATTATAAAAAAAATAATTGTGAGATTTAATTATTCAATTTTTAAATTGATAAAATATAATTTTTAAAATAATTTAAAATGATTCAATTATTAAATAAATATTCTTCTCAGTTTTTAGCATGCGTCTATTGATTTCCCATTTTCCAATTATTAAGTTAAGATTAAAACCGTGATTTTAATACCCTTAATAATTTCCTGAAAATTTTCAGTTAAACGCCTACGATCCGAAAAAAGTTTCACTTGCATCGTGGTTTCTTAAAACCACACAATGATTTTTTTTTTTGACGCGCTGTATATATGTTTTATAAAAAGAAATATTTAGAAGTAATTAAACGCAAAAAGAATTTAAATTAGATTGATGAGGCGGTAATAATAAATAAGGGGGGGGAGGGGGGGTAATGAATTAACCAACGAGTCGAGTTCTATTTTCAACCTGAACTGGAAACTCCTCCATTATCAATCACAAAATTCATTAAAAAACAATAAATAAATGCACAGCATTGAACAAATATTGGATTGTAAATGATAACTCGTTTGGGAACAATGTAAAAATAATATTTTTTTTATTTTTTCCGAATGGAAATTTATCCCTTGAATATACGTAGAAAAAAAAATCCAACAAAAAGTAAACAAAAACAAAAAAAAAAAATTGTAAAACCGATAGATATATAGAAAACAGAAATAATAATTTGTAATTCATGATTCAAAGGTTTGAATTACAAATGCGACAAGTGAATGTATAAAAATTTTATTTATTTTTTTTTTTATAAGGAAAGAATTTTCAAACAGAATGAAGAGAGAAAGCATTTTTGCAACTAGTCGTACTTGGGTGGGTTTCGCCTCTATCCTCCCCCAGGAACTCTCTCCAACTTAAGGCCGTTTCACACGTAGGGTTTTCAGATTATATTGCATGCGATATGACGTCACTACAAGCAGTGTGATGCATTCACACGAGACATGCAGCCAACGAATAAAACTTGAGCTGTCAAAAATTACAATAATACGTATTTATATATTCACACGTCTCAGGGGGAGGGGCTTATCCAAACATGATGAGTTTGGAATTCTAAAATTGCCGGAAATGGCCGAATGGTGGTCGGCTTTTTTTTTATAAAATATTTCAATAAAACGTAAGCTGTCAAAATGAAATAACCTCACTTTTAGGTTAAAGTCAGCCATGTTGGATGACGTGAAAAATCCGACTCTGTGATTGGTCGATGGCATGGGTTTGGCAAAAAGGCATGCAAAAAAATAGAACATGCGGAATCAGTCAAAAACCCATGCAATCAGACACTAGGGACATAAATGGCGTCATATCGCATGCGATATAGCAGGAAAGCCTTCCGTGTGAAGCGGCCTTTACTAGGGCTCTGATTTCCTCTGATCCAACTCCACCCTCATCCCCGAACTATCAAAGAAAAAAATTTAGAAAATTTAATTATATAAGAATTTTTATTATTCTTAATTTGAGAGATTTAATTGTATTATTATTTTTTATAATTAATTGAGTTTGTAATTTTTTTATATAGATAGAACTCGATGCATTCCCATGGAAAAAATTCTAGATTTGCAGGAATTTCCCCATTTGGGGATATTTTTTTTTTTTTTTTAATTTATTTAAAGTCATTTTTGGCAACGGAGGCCATTTAGACTCCGTCTCTATTTATTTCAATTTATTGGTAACCAATTAAATAGAAATAAATTTTTGTCGCATGTGATAGAATGCGAACCCGCGACCCTTGGTATGCTAACGCTCCGAGGGCCATTTGGGGATTTAGGGAACAGAGTATTTTTCCTTGATTTTCTATATCGTCCAGTGCAAAATTTCATTTCGAAATTATAACGGGAATTCGGTCAAATAGACTGACTGACACTTCACAATTACGATTCATGTTCTCAAAGGAATCTCTCCATGGTAATTTCATTGCTAACTAATCCTAATATCAGTTAAAAGAAGCAAAATCCTACAAACCCATTGTTGTAACAGAGATAGAGTTCACTCCCAACATGCGTTTTTATTTTACAAAAAAGGCCTGTCCCCAAGAAATTTTAATACAGCAGTCACTGGACATGAGTAATAAATAGACTCTACGTTGAATTGTTGAATAAATGAACTGCGGTTTCGTTCTCGGTCCAAATGTCAGGAATGGCCATTATGTATATAGTTACTCTAAGGAATGTTGTTTGTTATGTTGCTTGAGGTCTTGAAATGTTTTCAACATTTTTCTCACACTCAACTCTTTATGTATGCCTTCCTTTTCCTTTTTAAGAGAATTCGTTTTTAAAATATGAATACTACTGGGAAAACAGTAGTGTTCAGGTTTTAAAAAGGAATTCTCTTAAAATAGCTAACCTAAGAATTTTATTTTTTGAAAAAATTTTGTATCAAAGTACACTGGGCGTCAAAAAAAAGGTAACATTTTGGACCTGTTCTAATCTATTGTATCTTAATGATACTCTAATTTAAGAAACATTTAATATGAAATATCCTATACATTTCTAAGTAAATTTAACACAAATACAAATCATTTTATACAATTTAAATGAAATAAAGAAAAATATGTTGATTTTCAATTTGAGGGATTAATCAACATAATCTCGATATGTTTTGTTGGATATTAATTCAAAATTTTGTTTTTATAAGAATTTACAATAAAATAGACAGAGAAAAACTGAAATGGAAAGATTATTTTAAAATTTTAGAAATTTAGCGTTAATAAAATAATTTCGACATTTTTGTCTTTGTTTTATTTAAATTGTAATTATTTATTAAAATGATATGGATTTGTGTTAAATTTACTTAGAAATGGATAAGATATTTCATATTAAATGTTTAATAACTTACAGTATCATTAACATAGATTAGAACAAGTGTTTTTAAGAAGTAACTAAGTGTTCGACTAGTTCCATATTTAATAGGGAAGTGTCGCACTCAGTTTGGTAACTTCCCGTTAGAATTTCGAAATAAATTTATATAGAAGACGTTAAATAGAATCCCAGAAATTCTCAAATGGGAAGGCTCAAAATATTCCTGAAAATCTAGAGCAGTGTTTTCCAAACTGTGAGGCGCGCCGCCCTAGGGAGGCGCGGATTTGTCTTAGGGGAGGGGCGAATATTATTTTAACAGATACAATGATAAATTTTCTGAAAGAATTTGTGGCATATGATTAAGGAAATAGCAAATTGAAAACTGTACGATGAGAAGAGAATTTTATTTTCAATATGACAAAGTTGGCAGCCTTTTATAGGGATTTTAACATAAAGTTGGTATATTAGATTATTTTAAAGAAATTATTACCCTAATCTCAGTCTTTTATGAATGAACTTTATTATATTTAGATTTTACATATATTTACATTTAATTAAACTTATCTAATCTCTATAAACATATAATGGAGGCTTTATTTTTAAGGAAGGAAATCTTCTCATTTAAGAAAAGCCGATCTATGTATTTTAACAAACAAATTTCTCAAGTGCTAAATATAAAATAGAAAATTAATTTGTTTTTTTTTCATGAGTTTGTCGTAAAAATTGTCATATCTGATTAAAATACGCCTGGGAGGGGGAAAAAAAAACTTTATATAATCTATAATGCGAAAAAATTGCAATCTTTATATTTCATAGGAAAAAATTAAAATATATATATCAAGGGATGCATGAGCGTTAGGGACGCAGACAGACTTGATGGGCCCCGGGGCTTCATAATAATAAGCCTCCCTCCACCCCAAGTTTTTTCTAGTTTGGGGGCTTTATGCCTTTTTGACACAATTTTTGAAACAGCTATAAATAGCTCATAATATTTATTTAAATAAAAAAAGTTATTTAAAAATTTGACGAAATTCCTTAAACATAAGAATACCATAATTTATTGAGATCCGGACAGACGACTTCCGGGCGGTTTGGTGGGATATGGAAAAATCTTTGAAAATTAGGCACTGAACTCTACGTTTTTAGCTATCCTGAGACCAGTGGAGTCATTTGGGGTGGGGGGAGGGGCAGGGGAGGCATTAGCCTCCCCCAGAAAGCTCGGATTTTTATAAAATTTTAAATTATTCTAAATAAAATACTCCAAAATACATCTACGAGTATACAAACAACAATTAATTAAATAGGCTTTGGCCAAATTTGAGTATTACCTATTTGTAAGTAAATTTTAAGAAAAAAAAATGTTTGCCCCCCCCCCTCCCCCAAGAAAAAGTTGAAATGACGCCACTGCCTGAGACGTGAAAAATATTATCAAACTTAGTAAAAATAAATACCAATTTGGCCACGTTTTCAGTTCATATTAGTAAAATCCGGACATTTCTAAGCCGGACCCAAATCGGACACGTGTTCCAAACTCAGTCGTAAGTAATAATTAGGGCTCGGATTTCGCCCTATTTGCCTTTTTTTATTTATGGCTTAAAATTTAGGCCATTATGATATGTATACGTTTCATGAAATTCTGAATAAAATAAGAGGCATTCGTTAGTGCCTATAATGCCTATTTTGGCCGATTTCAGCTTTTAGTGCCTATTTCATCTATAAATGCCTTTTTTAGTGCCTATTTTAAGTATTTTAACTTAAAATAAGCTATTTTAAGCCAATTTCGGCTTTTTTTTTGAAATTTCACAATAAATTCATTTTATATCACAAATCCGGAGAAAAATTACAAAAAAAAATCGAACGAGATTCGAACACTAAAAAAAAAAAACAAAAAAAAAAAAAAAAAAAGGTCGAACGAAAAAAAAAAAGCGTCCCAGTTGGGCTTCGCCCCCTCCGCCCTCATTCGGCCATCTTTGTGCAAAGGAGGTAATTGTTTTATCTTTGTTTCCAAAAATAAGACATCAATTTTTACTTTCTCTTACCTCTATATATATGTTAATATATATAGAGAGAGAAAGTATTGGATTCATGTCAAAAATTCGATGTCGAGATTTTGATGGATCTTCACATTTTGAGGTCCCGTGAATCCAAAAAAGTGGTTTTCGCGACATGGTCTGTCTCTGTGTGTGTGTGTGTGTGTCTCTGTCTGTCTGTGAACAAAATATCTCAAGAACGAAAAGAGCTAGGAGGTTGAAATTTTATATTTAAGTTAGGCACCCCCATGGGACGTGACACGAAGCTTTTGAACAAAATCAACCAAAGAGTACTAGTACTTTACTGATGTACATTTTCAGTTTTTTTCGATTTTTCTCAAAATTTGCTCCAACGATTTTTTTTTAAATTCAAAAATCAATTATTTTTTAGATTCTCAATAAAATGTATATTCTCATTTTGTCATTGAAATCTTCTGAAGACCACTTTACTCTTGTACTACATAGAAAAGATAGGAGAAATGGTTGCCATGGTAACAAAATATAAATATTTCGCTATACTTATAAATTTTACATCTTGAAAATCGAATATACTGTACTGTCGAAACTAAATACATGTCGACACAAAAAATCTGGTGTGACAAGCACAGTACACAACTTTCGATTACCGAAGGTAAGAGAAAGACTGTGATGGGCCCCGGAGCCACACCAGATTATTTTAATATTTTTTATCTTAAAATAATAATGCATTTTAAGTACCTATTTGGTAATGATTTTTAGTGCATATTAGTAATGCCGGCCATTTTCAAACCGGATTTTTAGGTGCCTATAACTCCGAGCCGTAAGTAATAATATTACAGATACGGCCATTATTATCCGTTTCGGTCCCAAGGGCGGTCATCATCAGAACCTTAAACAGAATTATTTATTTTTACAAAGATGTTTATCTTTAGAAGTTATAAATGAATAATACAAATTATATTGTTAATTATGCAATATTGATATTATTTCATTTAATTATCTCTGGCATTCCTTTACATTCATATCAGTCTTTTTAAACCAAGTTTTTTTTCCGAATTGGCAGCTCTACACTATATATTAAATCTCTTAAAATAATAAATGTTTTTATCAATCGAGCAACAAATGATGCTCTGAAGATGGCCTAGACCACGGGCCGAAACGTCGGCCGTGAGTGTGAAAGTTTAAATAAAAGAAAATTTGGTTTATTTTTTCTGACTTAATCACTATTGTGGAATACAAGCATTCCAAATGTTATCTATTTGTTCCTTAAACTTAACGACCGAATAAATGGATCATTAATTTTATATTAACTCAATAGAAACGAATCAAATAATCCGCCAGTATCCAATTATTTTGAAATAATTAATAAAAAAAAAAATCTTTTTCTGTCAATTTTTTCTTCTTTAAATGGATTCGTCGTCTCGGGAGGTCCCCTCCTCGTTCGTTAAAGCTCTCTCTAGTTGGGCTTATTGAAAAAGGAGGATGGGGGGGGGGAGGGGAGAAGAAAAAAAAACCGCCCAGGGACTGGGAGCTGAGCGTAATTCAATGAGGCTTTTAGTCGAGGGCAAGGCAAGTTTTGCCCTGACCCCGAGGGGCAAAGGGCATTATTTGGACAGCCCTTAAGGAGGGAGGCTTGACTACGTGAGGTGGGCAACAACAACTAATAGACAAAGACATTGGCACGTCATTCAATTTAAACATTACATTTTAATATTTATCAAACAAAGATTAAAGAGATCTAATTTGTACAATAAAAACAAATTGTTGTTTGACAAAAAAGAATGCACCAAAATACCGCTAAATATGTTTTTAAAATGTCGGTAAAAACGTAAAATCCGTCTTATTTGGACACACGAGTAAAAATGATCGAGGGATCCACACGCCCGCAGCAGGTCTGCTTAGTGAACCTTGACGGACACACAGGGATACACACGCCCACACCAGGGACACACACAGTAGTTCGAAAGTGACCAGAAGAAAAATGGGTGTCCCTGGTGCGGGCGTGTGTACCCTGTGTATCCCTCAAGGTACTCAAAATACACTTGCTGCGGGCGTGTGGATCCCTCGATCATTTTTAATCATTTTTATTTGGGCAATTTCCCGTAATTTCGGAAGGAAATTTTATATTAGATTAATATTGGCGACTTCAAGAAATGAGATTCGTGTAGCCTACTAAAATAAAACTCGAACGAAAAACGGCGCCCTAGTTGAGCTGCGCCCCCCCCCCCCGCCGTCAAAGGCTAGTTACGCCGCTGCTGTTCTAATCTATCTTAATGATAGTCTAATTACACTAGTCGACAAAAATGAACTTTTTTTCTTTCACAAGAATGAAGATATGAAATTCTAGAAGTATTTTTCACCCTGAATTCAGATATGTAGTTAGAATTTTTCCATCAGGCACAGTTTTAGAGATATAGAGCAAAATAGATTTTGGTCGAAAATGGGCTCTAAAACGGCTTTTATTTAGAATGTTCAAATTATTTTTAACGCCGCACCCCGTCAAATTATGCAGATAGTTAGAATACATATAAATTTTAAGTTTCATTCCAATCGGAGGTCATTTAGACGTGCCTCAAACGGCTTAAAGTTTCAAAAAATCGAAATTTTCAAGATTTTTTTTGCTTTGGTCACCCCTAATACAATTTTAGATACCCCTGAACGCAAAACACATATATGTACGATATTCTATAGTTCTTTGGCTTTCTAAAAATCATTCATTCATAAAAATCTGCTAATTATTAACGAAATTATGAACAAAAACGTGAGCAAAGAAAAAACACAAGTACATTCACTGGACGAAAAAAATGGACCTCGTGTTCTTTTAGAAGTGTAAAGAAAGATATGAGATTCAAAAATATTTTTTTTTAATAATATATAATAAAGTTAGTGCCCGTGACTCGATGCTCAGAGAGGATACATTAGCTTCTCGTGGATAGGGTTCGCTTTTTAATTCAATTGAAGTCCATTTTTTTCGACCAGTGAGTGTACTTGTGTTTTTTCTTTGCTCACGTTTTTGTTCATAATTTCGTTAATAATTAGCAGATTTTTATGAATGAATGATTTTTAGAAAGCCAAAGAACTATAGAATATCGTACATATATGTGTTTTGCGTTCAGGGGTATCTAAAATTGTATTAGGGGTGACCAAAGCAAAAAAAATCTTGAAAATTTCGATTTTTTGAAACTTTAAGCCGTTTGAGGCACGTCTAAATGACCTCCGATTGGAATGAAACTTAAAATTTATATGTATTCTAACTATCTGCATAATTTGACGGGGTGCGGCGTTAAAAATAATTTGAACATTCTAAATAAAAGCCGTTTTAGAGCCCATTTTCGACCAAAATCTATTTTGCTCTATATCTCTAAAACTGTGCCTGATGGAAAAATTCTAACTACATATCTGAATTCAGGGTGAGAAAATGCACTAGGTTCACTAATCAGATATCTTGTGAAAAAAACCTTGTCGACTAGTGTTATTAAACAATTGATATGAAATAAATATCTTATCCATTTTTAAGTAAATTTAACACAAATCCATATCATTTTAATAAATAATTATAATTTAAATAAAACAAAGACAAAAATGTCGAAATTTTATTTTAATATAAGTTGAAGAGAAGTTGCTGTTGATGTTATGGAATGGAAAAGAGCAAGTATACAGGTACAGCAAATAAAGAGAGCCAAATGCCGAAAGGGAGACGTTTCGGACAAAATTTTATTTGTCCATCCTCAGTCCTAGTTGGCTTATAAACTAATTAAATTCTATAATAAGATCTTTTTTTTTTTTTAATAAAAAAACATTCACACTTTTTTCACACTCACACTCACACACACATTCACACAGTCTTTTCGGCAACTCAGGCCATTTAAGACTTTAGACGATATCCGTTATAGATTAATATATATATTGGGGGTTCAGGCATTTCTATTTAAGCGTAACAAGATCTTATAGATTCTCAAAGAACATTGACACTCGTCTGTTTTTATATAAAAAAAATATACATGTGCACAAATTCGTGCCACAACAACAATGACAACTTTGTGCCTAATTAGTTTATTAGACAACACGGACTGAGGATGGACAAATAACATTTTGTCCGAAACAGTCTCCTTTTTGTAATTGGCATCCAAAGGCTCTCTTATCTCTTTATTTGCTGCACCTGTACTTAGGATAGGTTAGGTTGAAGTAGCCGTTCCCAGAGAGGGAAAGCACTTAGGCCAATTAGGCCCTTTGTGATACCACGGTGGGGCTATCCCCTTCCCTACCCTAAGAGGAGATTACGGCAGGATGTTTGAATTATTTGAGGCAAGCTGGATTCGAACCCGAGCCGTGATGAGACTTCGGACTTCGTAATCCTCCTCAGGTTAGCCATTGCCTTCTCTGCACCTGTACTTGCTCTCTTCCATTCCATAACATCAACAGCAACTTCTCTTCAACTTATGTTAAAAAATAAAATTTCGACATTTTTGTCTTTGTTTTATTTAAATTATAATTATTTATTAAAATGATATGGATTTGTGTTAAATTTACTTAGAAATGGATAAGATATTCCATATTAAATGTTTCTTAAAGTAGAGTATCATTAAAAAAAAAAAAAAAAAAATATCTTTGAAATAACATTTCTCAAATCAAAAGTTTAAAAAACCTTTATCAATAAATAAATAAATAAAAGGCAAGTTTCCATTAATATCTCCCCCACCCCTTTCCATTGATATGAAGTTTTCACCTTAATATTGCTTTAGAAAAAAAAAGAAAGTTTTACATTCTTATTTTATTTTGAACCAACTTGTTCTAAAATATTGCTTGCTAAAGAATTTCAATATTTCTCTCACTGTTAAAAAAAAAAGAAAAAGACTTGGAAGACACGAATTTATGAAGAAATTGTTCAATATCGGCAAAGGGTTCATGTACAGACTTTAATATTTATTTAATTATAGATTTTTTTTTTTTCTTTTTTAAGGAACATTCCAAAAAATTTTCTCGTAAGATTAAAATTGAAAATTTCCTTTTGTCTTTTTTTTTTGCTTTTTAATCAACTTTTTCTCGAGTATTGAAGAAAATTGAGTTTTTTTTCTTTTTTCTTTTATGAAGAAATTAACTGCGTAAATTAATCACTTCTGTTGCACGACAGGCGTAAAAAAAAAACGATTTGAAAGTGAAATTAAGAATCTTCTTTTTTTATTTTAACCAAAGAAAAAGACGAATTTTGACGGGAATGACGCTTTGTTTCATATATAGAGCAAATTCTGTTTAAAGTCACGTGTTATTTGTTTGTTACGTTCTCTTACCTATATATATTTAATATGTATAGAGAGAAAGTATTGGATTCATGTCAAAAATTCGATGTCGAGATTTTGATGGATATACACGTTTTGAGGTCCCCTGAATCCAAAAATAAAAGTGATTTTCGCAATATGGTCCAAAATATCAAGTAATTCAAAAATTTGCCAAGAGATGTCAGAATGGTAGCTAATAATATTTAATGCATTTGGTTGATTTTCATTGATCTTTTAACAATAAATACTTTATAAATGTTATTATATATTATGTATCTTTTATAAAAGCATAAAAATATATAAATATAGGCCAGATATAGGCTAATACTATATCGGGTGTTAGACTAGCCTGCCATCTATTGCAAGAATGCTGAACTAATTTGACAGTTAATTTTTTAAATAAATCATCTAAGCTTATTTTAAAAATTTCTTAATTAATATGTGATTAATAATAACAATAAATTCATTTTTAAATTAAAAAAAATTAAAGATTATTGGGACAGATTGTTTTTTTGTATTTGCTTGATAACAAAAAAATTAATTACGATAATTTTTTAATAAGTCATTAAACAAATTATAGCTCGTTGTCCCAATAATCTCTTATGAATTTAATTCATTTAAAAAAATACAGCAATGAAAAATTCCTTATAATAGTCTAGTTTTTTTTTTAAGTACGTTTAGACGTCGCGCCTGAACCCCCTTAAGTTAGGCACCCTTCTAGGCCGTGCCATTTGAACAAAATCGGCCAAAGAGTACTAGTACTTTACTGATGTACTTTTTCAGTTTTTTTTTTCGATTTTCTCAAAATTCGCTCTAACGATTTTGATTAAAATTCAAAAATTAATTATTTTTTAGATGCTATGTATATTTTAAGCAGGAAACGGGGAAAAAAGACATCAGAAAAGCGACATTTTGGTGGAAATGAATGAAATATTTATGATCCGGGCATTGGATTCAATTTAAATGGAAATAAAGCTGCCTCTGATAAAATTATCAAACTTTATAATTGGCAAGTTTAAGTGTGTTAGCTGAAATTTGATAACATTTCGATTTATTATTATTTGCTCTATTAAACGTTAAAATTGAACACATTAATTTAATCGAATTATGCAAAAACGTTAAAAGTCATTTTTTTTTTTTTTTTTAAAATGTTCAGGAAATTGATCCCTTTTCACCTTCCCTATCACATACTTTATATAAAGATATATAGGTAAGAGAAAGTAAAAATAGACGATTTTGATTTCCTTCTATTTACCCCATCAATTTTCAGCCCCACATCCAAAAAAAAAATCATTGTGTGGTTTTATGGAAACCACGATGCAAGTGAAACTTTTTTTTCGGATCGTAGGCGTTTAACTGAAAATTTTCCAGAAAATTATTCAATTAAGGGTATTAAAATCGCGTTTTTTAATCTTAACTTAATAATTGGAAAATGGAAATGATAATGGGAAATCAATAGACGCATGTTAAAGACTGAGAACAATATTTATTTAGTAATTGAAGATTTGAATCATTTTAAATTATTTTAAAAATTATATCTTTTATCAATTTAAAAACTGAATAAATAAATCTCACAATTATTTTTTATAATTCGTCATATATATTAAATTTCAACTTTCCTATTTTTGTCGTCCCGGCTTGTGACGTCATGGCTTGTAGCGTCACGGCCTTTGACGTCGGCTTGTAACGCGACCTGCTGATAGAAGAGCGAAAAAAAATTTATGGCCATCAAATAAAAGTTTCACTTAAAAAAAAAAAAAAATTGCATATCTAAACAAGAATTCCCTTAAATAGCGAAATGTTGGTTGGATATTCGTGACTCTGAATTCCAAGTTTAAGGTGCTGCATCGATTTCTAGAAAAAATAAAAAAAAAACTCACCTCGCTTCCCATCTCTTTAATGTTAGATTTAATTTAAATATGATAAAGGATTTTATCAATTTATTTAATGGGGTTTTTTTTTTTTTTGAATAATGAAGATATTTCACGCATTTACCCCCGTAAAGAAGAATTTATCTTATAAACCACGAGACTCACGAATTAAAATCATTTTAAAAAGAAATATCAGATGAAATGAATCAACCCGTCAGAGATTAAAATTTCCCCATTGTTCTCACGATGAGAAAATAATTTTGGATAGGGATGATGTATTTAGATGGATAGTTATTTTCACTTTTCGCCTACCTCTATGTATATGTTAATATAGTAGAGAGAGAGAGAAAGTATTGGATGTCTATTTGTGTTCAATTTAAAACATGAAGTAATCGAGCTAGGAGGTTCAAATGTTATATTTAAGTTAGGCACCCTTCTAGGCCGTGACACCAAAGCTTTTAATCAAAATCGACCAAAGAGTACTAGTACTTTAATGATGTACTTTTTTCAGTAGTTT
>JAKCPI010000667.1:0-19541 GCA_023213315.1 Euborellia annulipes
CTCATGTGGCATCATCAAATTGTTTATATAAAAATGACAAAATAATAAAAAATAAAATTTTGGGGCACTGATGATAAAAGTAGGAAAGAATTTCCAGTAGTAAATTCAAAGGGGCGCGCTCTCACTGTGGATTTTCTTTTTATTTGATGTCTGATCGTTATGAGACATATTTCTTTCGATTTGAAATGAAAAATAGATGTGAATCGATGTGTGTACATGACCCTATAATCGTAATAAAAAAGTCATGTGACCTGATAGATGTTTATGATGATGGCATGACTCGTGGCGCGTCAAAATAAACAACTGTCTTAAAAAATGAGGTGTTAAAAGAGGTTATTTCTCCATATTTAAGAAAAAAATGGTCATATTTGTTTACATTCTGATGAATGTAAACAAAAAATTAAAATGTAAACAAATGGAAAAAATTGCGATAGGAAACATTTTTTAAAAAACTGGAAGTGTTAGGGATAAAAACGTAAATGTAATTATTGTTTTTCTACGACCTTTAATTCAGGCCACACGGACAGATGATGACGGACATAGTACTACGCACAGTGAGAGCTAAAAAATTCATAATGAGGCAATTCAAATATTACGATAGCAAATTTTGTGTTATCGTTAAATAAATGCAATAAATATATGCTCTTAATAATTTGCATTTTTTTAAATGATCCGTGAAATTGAACTGCCACATCTAAATTTTGGCACATCCCTTTTCTAAAGAAAAATCTGGTGTGACTGGCGCACAGCACACAACTTTCTCTTACCTTCGGTAATCGAAAGTTGTGTTCTGTGCTTGTCACACCAGATTTTTTGTGTCGACATATATTTAGTTCCCGACAGTACGGAACATATGAATTCAGATGTAAAATTTATAAGCATGGGAAAATATTTATATTTTGTTACCATGGCAACCATTTCTCCTATCTTTCCTATGAAATACAAAAGAAGTAAAGTGGTCTTCAGTAGATTTCAATCACAAAATGAGAATATACATTTTAAAGAGAATCTAAAAAATAATTGATTTTTGAATTTAAAAAAAAATCGTTGGAGCAAATTTTGAGAAAATCGAAAAAAACTGAAAAAGTACATCAGTAAAGTGCTAGTACTCTTTGGCCGATTTTGATTAAAAGCTTATTTTTCCGGTCCCGGGGGGTGTTTAACTTAAATATAAAATTTCAACCTCATAGCTCAATTCCTTCATGCTTAAAATTGAACACACACACACACACACACCCCCCCACACACACACACACCACAACACACAGACAGACCATGTCGCGAAAACCACTTTTTTTGGATTCAGGGGACCTCAAAACGTGAAGATCCATCAAAATCTCGACATCGAATTTTTGACATGAAACCAATACTTTCTCTCTCTATATATATATATTACATATATACATAGGTAAGAGAAAGTAATAAAATACGTATGTATATTTTAGAGAAGCTTATAATAGACTTCATATGAGCTTCAAAAAACCCAATTAAATTTCTTAAAAAGATTCAAAAGCCTAGTCAAAGGTAGTTAGTTACATATTAATTTCTCCCTGCGACAGAAAATGGTTCTCCGGACCCCCAATGCTAAATAGCTTTGGCGTTTAAAAGCAAATCCCCTCTAAACAATAACAAACAAAGCCTAAAAGCCACCGGTCACGTAATATAAACAACCCCTGAAATCAAGGCAAATTTGTTGTTAAATATAAATAAATAAATAACTAAATAAATTTAAGGGAGTGCTTGTACTTGTATTGGTAGTCGATTGAGTGGTTAAGCATTAAAAAAAAAAAAAACGTAACGCTTTGTTTCTTCTTAAAAAGACCTATTCTAATGATACTGTAATTTATTAAACATTTAATATGAAATATCTTATACATTTCTAAGTAAATTTAACACAAATCCATATCATTTTAATAAATATGATTACAATTTAAATAAATCAACGACAAAAATGTCGAAATTTTAATTATTAACGCCAAAATTCTAAAAATTTAAAATAATCTTTTCATTTTAGTTTTTCTCTGTCTATTTTATTGGAAATAGGGATGAAACGATACCAGTCAGGTATCGATACTTTTACTCGATACCGGTATCGGTCGAAAATATCGAATACCTCTCGGTATCGATTGAAAAGTATCAATACTTACTCGTATCGGTCAATTTTTTCGTAGCTACAATTAAAGATAAGCAAAAAAAGCAGTAAGTACTGATATTATATTTTCTGATATAATAATAAAAAACAATAGTTATATACTAGTAGTAGCATATCGAATAGAAAAAAAAAAAAAAACAAGATTCGCAGCAACTTTGCAGCCAGGAGATTAAATAAAAAAAATTCTTTTTTTTAATTTCTATTTGCTGACGTTTCGGTCGCCAATCACGACCTTCATCATCGGAGACCTCCGAGCATCAACTAAAGGATAATATTTTTGTACATATCAAACTAAAAATGAATTGTATATAATTGCAATGAATATTAAAATACCTAAGAAGAATGAATATTAAAATACCTAAGAAGGTGTATAATTGACAACATTTGCCCTGATGAAGGTCGTGATTGGCGACCGAAATGTCGGTAAATAGAAATTAAATAAAAAACTTTTATTTAATCTTCTGGCTGCAAAGTCCCTGCGATTTTTGATCAAATCTCCAGAGCCATAAAATATCAAGTTTGTGAAAAAATAATAATAATAATAATAATAATAACGACGACTAAGAAAAAAATTCAGTTTTAGAGGTACGTACTATATACTAATAATTTTTCAAGATGTTTCCCTGTTTCCAATAATAAAAATTAAAATACAGTGGTACAAACCATTCCACTTATTTCTATTGTAAATAAGAACAAATGTATGTAAATGATAAATCTTTCTTTGGCTGGAGACTGTGTATAGTATTGGTGATGGGTAGGCAGCCAGGATTAGAAATAAAACACGAAATTTTATCTCATTCTACTCGTCGACGTTTCGGGTGCTAATCGCCCCCTTCCTCAGGACCTGGTCGACAATTTTTAATTTTAGAAAAATAAAATATACATTGCAAATATACATAAATATTAGAAGTTATTAGAAACTTCTTTTCATTTGCTACTTACTGAGCAGGTGTCAATTATAACAAAACGATGTCATTTGTTGTGATTTAAACATTTTTATTACAATGTGTAATTTTAAATAGCAAGTATGCTTTCATTCAATACAAGGTGTTGTTGAAGCAAATGTCTCGATTAGAATGAATAGTAGTTATTTCCTTTCTCATGTCTTATAATAAATTTTCAATTATATAATTAGATCGCTTTTGCTAATTAGTTTATTTTTAAACAAATCTTTCAAATAAAGAATTATTATTTTTTTCTTTTTTAATATTTCCCCCCTCCCCTTTCTTAGTTAAATTAACATTTTTTAATCAAGTTGTTGTAAATGCAACTCAATTTTTGTATGTCCTCTTTATAATTACAATTGTTTGGATGTTTTTTAATTGCGATCATCTCTAAAAAGTTTCTTTTAAAATAATTGCTTTCTTGATATAATATTTGAAAGTTTTTATAGTCAAAATCGTGGTGAATGTCAAGAGCGTGTACTGCAAGGGCTGTAGATCTTTTTTTATTTTTGACTGAGAGTTCATGTTCTCTGATTCGGTCTTTGACGCTTCTTTTAGAGCACCCTATGTAGCAAGCGTTGCATTTTTCGATGTCGTTTCGATGTCGTATGTATGTAAATGTTCTTCCGACCTAACTAATCATCGCGTACGCGGACCGAGTATCGATACGAGTATTTTTGACCGATACTTACTTGGTACTCGATTCCAAAATTACTTGATATCGAAAGAAAAGTATCGAGTAAGTACTTGTATTTACTCGTATCGTTTCATCCCCAATTGAAAATTCTTATAAAAACAAAATTTTGGAATTAATATCCAACAAAACATATCGAGATTATGTTGATTTGTCCCTCAAATTGAAAATCGACAGTTTTCTTTATTTTATTTAAATTTGTATTTATGTTAAATTTACTTGGAAATATATCAATATAAGATAATTTATATTAAATTAGAGTATCATTAAGGGAGATTAGAACAGGTCTTCTTAAGAAGAAACAAATTTCTACGTTCATAAAGACCTCCCGAGATCAATAGTGACCATCGTAAATCGACTCCGGATAAACCACACTAGATCAACCACCTCATCTTGCAAGGTTCAATATCATTCCATCCCTCTTCTGTGACTGCTCCCCAATATTCCGGCTACACCATTTCACCTAATATGTGAATTTTGCCCAATCTTAAGCACAAACATATCTCGCAAACTTGCTATCTTAAACGATATATTGACTGGTCTATTTGAGCATTGAATGAAAAAATTCCATCCTTTTCAAACAAGGCTTTACCTAGTTAATATTTGTTAAATCGCCCGCCTTTTACCTCTCTAGTGAGGTTGCCGTCCTACCAGGCGTCTAGAATTGTGACGCAGTTCCAATCTTGCTTGGTAGATAGCGTGCTGTTTTTAAGATCTTTCTCTAGTCAATGAAATTTTAATTTTGTTAGTATAATAGGCGGATGCGAGATATTGTTAATAAATAGTTCTCAGTTTTTGGCACATTCTTATTAATTTTGCATTATCATTCCCATTTTCCAATTATTAAGTTAAGATTATAAACGCGATTTTAATACCCTTAATTGAATCATATATAATTAGATATTACTTCATGTACCCGAAAAAGGATGTAAGGCGGTGCCGCCGGGTAAGGGCACACTGAGCGCAAATCGGTGGATCCGTGGTTCGACTCCCGGCGGCACCCCCTTACATCTTTTTTCGGGTACATGAAGTAATATCTAATTATATAAATTTCCGTTTCGCGGCTTACCTACGCGATATATTTATATAATATCTTAAATATTATATATAATTTCTTATTTATTAATTGAATCATTTTCTGAAAATTTTCTGTTAAACGCCTACGATCCGAAAAAAAAAAGTTTCACTTGCATTGTAGTTTCATGAAACCACACAATGATTTTTATCTAAGGTATTTTTTTGTAAAGAGGCTTTTTATATACTCTATGTTATGTAATGTATGTATTTTTTAAAGATGATATTTTTTATAAAGTATTGTATTCAGTGGGCTGGCTGGATGGCTAAGAAAAGCAAAAATGTTACGTTTTTTTTAAAGTGAAACTTTTATTTTATTCCCTCAAATTTTTTGGCTCTTCTATCAGCATGTCGCGTTGCAAACAAGGGCCGTGACGCTACAAGCCATGGCGTCTCAAGCCGTGACGTCAAAAATAGGATAATAATAATAATAATATTTATTTGATCATTTTGTTGTATACATTGTGCTCGCACTGGGCGAATGTATTTGTTTATTACAATCAAAGGTTTCGAGCAAGTGCTCTTTTCCTTTTTCTTCAATTTTATTACGTTACTGTTTTATTCCGACAAATTTAAATTTTCTAGGAAAAATTTTCAAAAAAACCTAAGATATTTTTTAAATATTAATAAAAAGAGAAAGGAAAAGATTAACAAAAAAACAAAATTTTTCTAGTTTCTGATATTTTCGATGAGTGGGTTGATGTGCAGGGCTATTTTTTGTTGATGTCTGCTGTTGATTTTCGTTAGATGGTCTTCTAATTCTTCCACTTCTAAGGCAACAGATATTATGGCGTTTGAAATGCCGGGTGGTGGATTGGCAATTTGCCGGAGAGTAGTAGTCTGAACTCTTTTCAGTAGTTTAATGCTTGAGGTGGAGTCTGAGTTGAACCAGATTGCGGCTCCATAGCTGATGCGAGGTCTGACTATTGATTTGTAGAGAAGTATTTTATGATCTATTGTAAGACAGCTGTTTCTATTTAATAGAGGCCAGAGTACTTTTTTTGCTGTTCTTCCATTTGTTGCGGCTGTTTTGCAATGGGCATACCAATTGTGTCTTCTATCGAATCTTAGCCCTAGATACCGGACTGTTGGACTCCATTTGAGGTGGCATTCTCCGATTTTGACCGTGGTATGCAGATATTTCCTTTTTTTAGTGAACAAGATGGCTTCTGACTTGGTGGGGTTTATTGTCTGTTTCCAATAAGTGAGGTTCTTGATGATGGCTTTGGCATAGTTTTCAATTCGGTTGACCAGGCATTTGAAATTTTTATTGCTATAATAGATGGCTATATCGTCTGCATAAGTGGCGATTTGTACATATGGATCAGTGGGGATGTCGGATGTATAATGTTGGGGAGAGGAGTGATCCTTGAGGCACACCTGAGTAAATTGGTCTTGTCTGTGACTTGTGGTTTTTTATTTTTACATAAAATTGCCTGTCTTGGAGCCAACTCATTAGGGTTTCAATTAGTGATCTTGAGATGCCGGATTTTAAAAGTTTAAAGATCAGCCCTTGATGCCAAACTTGGTCAAAAGCCTGTTTGACATCTAGGAGAATCATCCCTGTTGGCTTTTTATATTTTTGCTTTTGCTCTATATATCTATTGACTCTGGTAATTTGGTCTATTGTGGAGTGATATTTCCTAAATCCAAATTGAGTCAAAAATAGGAAAGTTGAAATTTAATATATATGACTAATTATAAAAAAATAATTGTGAGATTTAATTATTCAATTTTTAAATTGATAAAATATAATTTTTAAAATAATTTAAAATAATTCAATTATTAAATAAATATTCTTCTCAGTTTTTAGCATGCGTCAATTGATTTCCCATTTTCCAATTATTAAGTTAAGATTAAAAGCGCGATTTTAATACCCTTAATTGAATAATTTTCTGAAAATTTTCAGTTAAACGCCTACGATCCGAAAAAAAAAAGTTTCACTTACATCGTGGTTTCTTAAAACCACACAATGATTTTTTTTTTGACGCGCTGTGTATATGTTTTATAAAAAGAAATATTTAGAAGTAATTAAACGCAAAAAGAATTTAAATTAGATTGATGAGGCGGTAATAATAAATAAGGGAGGGGGAGGGGGGGGGGTAATGAATTAACCAACGAGTCGAGTTCTATTTTCAACCTGAACTGGAAACTCCTCCATTATCAATCACAAAATTCATTAAAAAACAATAAATAAATGCACAGCATTGAACAAATATTGGATTGTAAATGATAACTCGTTTGGGAACAATGTAAAAATAATATTTTTTTTATTTTTTCCGAATGGAAATTTATCCTTTGAATATACGTAGAAAAAAAAATCCAACAAAAAAGTAAACAAAAACAAAAAAAAAAAATTGTAAAACCGATAGATATATAGAAAACAGAAATAATAATTTGTAATTCATGATTCAAAGGTTTGAATTACAAATGCGACAAGTGAATGTATAAAAATTTTATTTTTTTTTTATAAGGAAAGATTTTTCAAACAGAATGAAGAGAGAAAGCATTTTTGCAACTAGTTGTACTTGGGTGGGTTTCGCCTCTATCCTCCCCCAGGAACTCTCTCCAACTTAAGGCCGTTTCACACGTAGGGTTTTCAGGTTACATTGCATGCGATATGACGTCACTACAAGCAGTGTGATGCACTCACACGAGACATGCAGCCAGCGAATACAACTTGAACTGTCAAAAATTATAACAATACGTATTAATATATTCACACGTCTCAGGGGGAGGGGCTTATCCTAACATGATGAGTTTGGGATTCTAAGATTGCCGGAAATGGCTGAATGTTGCCCTCTGGTGGTCGCCTTTTTTTTTTTATAAAATATTCCAATAAAACGTAAGCTGTCAAAATGAAATAACCTCACTTTTAGGTTAAAGTCAGCCATGTTGGATGACGTGAAAAATCCGACTCTGTGATTGGTCGATGGCATGGGTTCGGAAAAAAGGCATGCAAAAGAATAGAACATGCGGAATCAGCCAAAAACCCATGCAATCAGACGCTAGGGACATAAATGACGTCATATCGCATGCGATATAACAAGAAAGCGCTCCGTGTGACGCGGCCTTTACTAGGGATCTGATTTCCTGATATTCTGATCCAATTCCACCATCATCCCCGAACTATCAAAGAAAAAAATTTAGAAAATTTAATTATATAAGAATTTTTATTATTCTTAATTTGAGTGTTTTAATTATATTATTATTTTTTATAATTAATTGAGTTTTTAATTTTTATATAGATTGAACTCGATGCATTTCCATGGAAAAAATTCTAGATTTGCAGGAATTTCCCCATTTGGGGATATTTTTTTTTTTAAATTTATTTAAAGTCATTTTTGGCAACGGAGGCCATTTAGACTCCGTCTCTATTTATTTCAATTTATTGGTAACCAATTAAATAGAAATAAATTTTTGTCGCATGAGACAGAATGCGAACCCGCGACCCTTGGTATGCTAACGCTCCGAGGGCCATTTGGGGATTTAGGGAACAGAGTATTTTTCCTTGATTTTCTATATCGTCCAGTGCAAAATTTCATTTCGAAATTATAACGGGAATTCGGTCAAATAGACTGACTGACACTTCACAATTACGATTCATGTTCTCAAAGGAATCTCTCCATGGTAATTTCATTGCTAACTAATCCTAATATCAGTTAAAAGAAGCAAAATCCTGCAAACCCATTGTTGTAACAGAGATAGAGTTCACTCCCAACATGCGTTTTTATTTTCCAAAAAAGGCCTGTCCCCAAGAAATTTTAATACAGCAGTCACTGGACATGAGTAATAAATAGACTCTACGTTGAATCGTTGAATAAATGAACTGCGGTTTCGTTCTCGGTCCAAATGTCAGGAATGGCCATTATGTATATAGTTACTCTAAGGAATGTTGTTTGTTATGTTGCTTGAGGTCTTGAAATGTTTTCAACATTTTTCTCACACTCAACTCTTTATGTATGCCTTCCTTTTCCTTTTTAAGAGAATTCGATTTTAAAATATGAATACTAGTGGGAAAACAGTAGTGTTCAGATTTTAAAAAGGAATACTCTTAAAATAGCTAATCTAAGAATTTTATTTTTTGAAAAAATTTTGTATCAAAGTACACTGAGCGTCAAAAAAAGGTAACATTTTGGACCTGTTCTAATCTATTGTACCATGGGAAACATAAACATTTGCACCCTAAGCCATTTGAAAGACGCCTACTGTTAGGCAGCCCAATTGACTCACCACTACATATGCACTGTCTGTGTGAATTTACCTGAGGTAGGGGTTCTGAGGGTCTTTTTAGGATAGACCATAAACCATCTCTTTTCAGCAATATAGCGTAGCCTTTTTTTTTTATCTCAATATTTAAACTTTTTTTTTAATTTCATCTTGTTATTTGGAAAAAAATTAACTTATTTCAAATTTTGAACGAAACTTGCACCCTGAGCCATTTGAAAGACGCCTACTATCCCAATTTTTAATAAAATTTCTCCGATATCTATAGACCTTTATAATAATATCTCGGGCGTTAAAATATTCTTATTAAGAAAAAAAAAATCGCCCTCGGGGCTTGGAGTAGTTGGTAGAGTGCCTAACTTCTATACCGAAAGTCGCGCGTTCGGACCCCAGGCAGTCCGATAATTTTATTTAAGGCATTTGGAAACCATATGACTTAAATAAAAATGCCTGGACCCCCCAATAGATTAAAAGCTAAAAATTGAATTTAAGTTTTTTTTTCGGTGTCTAGAAGAGGAATTCGCAAATTCTTTATTTAAAATTTATTTATTGTCCAAAGGGATAGTTTATGGTCTATCCTAAAAGACCCTCAGAACCCTACCTCAGGTAAATTCACACAGACAGTGCATATGTAGCGGTGAGTCAATTGGGCTGCCTAACAGTAGGCGTCTTTCAAATGGCTCAGGGTGCAAATGTTTATGTTCCCCATGGTATCTTAATGATACTCTAATTTAAGAAACATTTAATATGAAATATCCTATACATTTCTAAGTAAATTTAACACAAATACAAATCATTTTATACAATTTAAATGAAATAAAGTAAAATATGTCGATTTTCAATTTGAGGGATTAATCAACATAATCTCGATATGTTTTGTTGGATATTAATTCAAAATTTTGTTTTTATAAGAATTTCCAATAAGATAGACAGAGAAAAACTGAAATGGAAAGATTATTTTAAAATTTTAGAAATTTAGCGTTAATAAAATAATTTCGACATTTTTGTCTTTGTTTTATTTAAATTGTAATTATTTATTAAAATGATATGGATTTGTGTTAAATTTACTTAGAAATGGATAAGATATTTCATATTAAATGTTTAATAACTTACAGTATCATTAACATAGATTAGAACAAGTGTTTTTAAGAAGTAACTAAGTGTTCGACTAGTTCCATATTTAATAGGCAAGTGTCGCACTCAGTTTGGTAACTTCCCGTTAGAATTTCGAAATAAATTTATATAGAAGACGTTAAATAGAATCCCAGAAATTCTCAAATGGGAAGGCTCAAAAATATTCCTGAAAATCTAGAGCAGTGTTTTCCAAACTGTGAGGCGCGCCGCCCTAGGGAGGCGCGGATTTGTCTTAGGGAAGGCGCGAATATTATTTTAACAGATACAATGATAAATTTTCTGAAAGAATTTGTGGCATATGATTAAGGAAATAGCAAATTGAAAACTGTACGATGAGAAGAGAATTTTATTTTCAATATGACAAAGTTGGCAGCCTTTTATAGGGATTTTAACATAAAGTTGGTATATTAGATTATTTTAAAGAAATTATTACCCTAATCTCAGTCTTTTATGAATGAACTTTATTATATTTAGATTTTACATATATTTACATTTAATTAAACTTATCTAATCTCTATAAACATATAATGGAGGCTTTATTTTTAAGGAAGGAAATCTTCTCATTTAAGAAAAGCCGATCTATGTATTTTAACAAACAAATTTCTCAAGAGCTAGGTAAATATAAAATAGATAATTAATTTGTTTTTTTTTTCATGAGTTTGTCGTAAAAATTGTCATATCTGATTAAAATACGCCTGGGAGGGGAAAAAAAAAAAACTTTATATAATCTATAATGCGAAAAAATTGCAATCTTTATATTTCATAGGAAAAAATTAAAATATATATATCAAGGGATGCATGAGCGTTAGGGAAGCAGACAGACTTGATGGGCCCCGGGGCTACATAATATTAAGCCTCCCCCCACCACAAAAGTTTTTTCTAGTTTGGGGGCTTTATGCCTTTTTGACACAATTTTTGAAACAGCTATAAATAGCTCATAATATTTATTTAAATAAAAAAAGTTATTTAAAAATTTGACAAAATTCCTTAAACATAAGGATACCATAATTTATTGAGATCCGGACAGACGACTTCCGAGCGGTTTGGTGGGATATGGAAAAATCTTTGAAAATTAGGCACTGAACTCTACGTTTTTAGCTATCCTGAGACCAGTGGAGTCATTTGGGGTGGGGGGAGGGGGCAGGGGAGGCATTTGCCACCCCAAAAAGCTCGGATTTTTATAAAATTTTAAATTATTCTAAATAAAATACTCCAAAATACATCTACGAGTATACAAACAACAATTAATTAAATAGGCTTTGGCCAAATTTGAGTATTACCTATTTGTAAGTAAATTTTAAGAAAAAAAGTGTTTGCCCCCCCCAAGAAAAAGTTGAAATGACGCCACTGCCTGAGACGTGAAAAATATTATCAAACTTACAAGTAAAAATAAATACCAATTTGGCCACGTTTTCAGTTCATATTAGTAAAATCCGGACATTTCTCAAATCCGGACGCCAAATCGGACACGTGTTCCAAACTCAGTCGTAAGTAATAATATTACAGATACGGCCATTATTATCCGTTTCGGTCCCAAGGGCGGTCATCATCAGAACCTTAAACAGAATTATTTATGCACTGAGGATTCTTGCCGCGAAGACGTTTACAAAATAGTTTTTCCCAAAGGATATCACAGGATGTCGAACGGCTACTCGAAGATTGAGGTGAGTGTAATGTTAATAAAAAATTAAAATATTTTTTATTATCAATTATTTTTTATTTCTAGATATTTATCGGCCAACCAGTGTACATTATTGGTTTCAATCCTTAAACTGGACCATCTTCAGGGCCTACAAACAAAATATATACATCAGGAATCATCCTTTACTGTGAAACAAACATTAGTCAGATTTAAAAATTATAAAAATTATAAAAACATTTTCATATATATATATATATAATATAATTCGTAAATTCATTTAAAATTAGTTTAAGTTTTTTTGAATAAATATTTTATTATTATGTGTATAGTTATTAAATGGAATTTTTCTTTTGTCTTACCTAAAATTCTATGAAAATCCAACTTATAAATTTATTATTCACTTGTATAATTTTTAAGGATTTAAGGAAGTTTAAGGATTGAAACCAATAATGTACACTGGTTGGCCGATAAATATCTAGAAATAAAAAATAATTGATAATAAAAAATATTTTAATTTTTTATTAACATTACACTCACCTCAATCTTCGAGTAGCCGTTCGACATCCTGTGATATCCTTTGGGAAAAAACTATTTTGTAGAATTATTTATTTTTACAAAGATGTTTATCTTTAGAAGTTATAAATTAATAATACAAATTATATTGTTAATTATGCAATATTGATATTATTTCATTTAATTATCTCTGGCATTCCTTTACATTCATATCAGTCTTTTTAAACCAAGTTTTTTTTCCGAATTGGCAGCTCTACACTATATATTAAATCTCTTAAAATGATAAATGTTTTTATCAATCGAGCAACAAATAATGCTCTGAAGATGGCCTAGACCACGGGCCGAAACGTCGGCCGTGAGTGTGAAAGTTTAAATAAAAAGAAAATTTGGTTTATTTTTTCTGACTTAATCACTATTGTTGTATACAAGCATTCCAAATGTTATCTATTTGTTCCTTAAACTTAACGACCGAATAAATGGATCATTAATTTTATATTAACTCAATAGAAACGAATCAAATAATCCGCCAGTATCCAATTATTTTGAAATAATTAATAAAAAAAAAAAAAAAAAATCTTTTTCTGTCAATTTTTTCTTCTTTAAATGGATTCGTCGTCTCGGGAGGTCCCCTCCTCGTTCGTTAAAGCTCTCTCTAGTTGGGCTTATTGAAAAAGGAGGATGGGGGGGGGGGGAGGGGAGAAGAAAAAAAAACCGCCCAGGGACTGGGAGCTGAGCGTAATTCAATGAGGCTTTTAGTCGAGGGCAAGGCAAGTTTTGCCCTGACCCCGAGGGGCAAAGGGCATTATTTGGACAGCCCTTAAGGAGGGAGGCTTGACTACGTGAGGTGGGCAACAACAACTAATAGACAAAGACATTGGCACGTCATTCAATTTAAACATTACATTTTAATATTTATCAAACAAAGATTAAAGAGATCTAATTTTCTTCAAATAAAAACAAATTGTTGTTTGACAAAAAAGAATGCACCAAAATACCGCTAAATATGTTTTTAAAATGTCGGTAAAAACGTAAAATCCGTCTTATTTGGACACACGAGTAAAAATGATCGAGGGATCCACACGCCCGCAGCAGGTCTGCTTAGTGAACCTTGACGGACACACAGGGATACACACGCCCACACCAGGGACACACACAGTAGTTCGAAAGTGACCAGAAGAAAAATGGGTGTCCCTGGTGCGGGCATGTGTATCCCTGTGTGTCCCTCAAGGTACTCAAAATAGACTTGCTGCGGGCGTGTGGATCCCTCGATCATTTTTAATCATTTTTATTTGGGCAATTTCCCGTAATTTCGGAAGGAAATTTTATATTAGATTAATATTGGCGACTTCAAGAAATGAGATTCGTGTAGCCTACTAAAATAAAACTCGAACGAAAAACGGCGCCCTCGTTGAGCTGCGCCACCCCCCCCCCCCCGCCGTCAAAGGCTAGTTACGCCGCTGCTGTTCTAATCTATCTTAATGATAGTCTAATTATTAAACAATTGATATGAAATAAATATCTTATCCATTTCTAAGTAAATTTAACACAAATCCATATCATTTTAATAAATAATTATAATTTAAATAAAACAAAGACAAAAATGTCGAAATTTTATTTTAATATAAGAGTCATTTCATTTCAAATCAACACAGCTCCCAACCCGACCATCTCCGATTTTGATGAAATTTGGTGTATTCATTGTACATGATGAGAGAATAAAAAATGCCAAATTACAGAAATAGGCGTCGGACGTGGGGGGACATGGGGGAGCAGAGGACACCCCCCCTCGGGATTATCCAGGGAGGAAGCCAAAATTTTATATATCTGGTAGTTGGTTAGCCTATATTATTACACAGGGCAAACGGTTTAAATTTTAGAAAAATCGAATTTTTTCAGTTTTTTTTCTTTGGTCACCCCTAATACTATTTTGGGTATCCCTGAATGAAAAAAACATATATTTACGATATTCTATAGTTCTTTGGCTTTCTAAAAAATTATTCATTTGTAAAAATCTGTTAATTATTAAGGAAATTATGAACAAAAACGTTCATTTGAACAAAGTTCATTTTTTCCGACCAGTGAGTGTACTTGTGTTTTTTCTTTGCTGACGTTTTTATTAATAATTTCGTTAATAATTAACAGATTTTTACAAATGAATAATTTTTAGAAAGCCAAAGAACTATAGAATATCGTAAATATATGTTTTTTTCATTCAGGACACCCAAAATAGTATTAGGGGTGACCAAAGAAAAAAAACTGAAAAAATTCGATTTTTCTAAAATTTAAACCGTTTGCGGGACGTTTAAATGACCTCCGATTCGGCTGAAACCTACAATTTATATGTATTATAACTATCTGCATATTTTTAAAGGGCGTCGCCTTAAAAAAAGCAGGTAATATAAAATTAGAGCCGCTTTAGAGCACATTTTCTATTAAAATTTTGTTTTCTCTATAGCTCTAAAATCTGACGTGATGGGGCAAAACTGATGGCATTTTTGGAATCAGCGCTGCCCAAATACCCAGAAATAGCTTCAAATACTCAGTCAACAAAAAAAAAAGTCCTTTTTGTTGCCCTGTGTAATAATATAGGCTAACCAACTACCAGATATATAAAATTTTGGCTTCCTCCCCTGGATAATCCCGAGGGGGGGTGTCCTCTGCTCCCCCCATGTCCCCCCACGTCCGACGCCTATGCTCTATTCAGATTTTCAGCTTAACTGTGATTGGTTAATATTTTATGCAATTCTTTTGCACTCAACATATGCTTTGTAGTGCATTTTTGCATCAGATAGCTTTACATATGAATTTTTATCTCCTAATCCCAATGTGGTCCCAAAATGAAATTTTAATATGTTGTTTATCGTAAAATGAGGAAGCATATATATTTTTTTCATCAATTTTGGAGGTGACATGTTTTGAGATATTCAAGGTCAAAGGTTAAAGTCAATGACCTTAATTATTTTCATTGTTGGAATGTGATCATGTTGTACATCATTTTAAAGCTTGTTTCAAGACCTTTCCAAAAATACTTGGTTCATAGTTCTATCTTTATTAGAACAGAAGTTACAGCCGTTTTTGTCTGCAAAGATTTTGAAATTTTCCGAAATTTTTTAAATTTTGGGGGGCCATAACTTTTGTTCTACTTGTGCTACAATTCTGTAATTTGGCATTTTTCATTCTCTCATCATGTACAATGAATACACCAAATTTCATCAAAATCGGAGATAGTCGGGTTGAAAATGGTACTTTTCTGTGTTGATTTGAAATGAAATGACTTATAAGTTGAAGAGAAGTTGCTGTTGATGTTATGGAATGGAAAAGAGCAAGTATACAGGTACAGCAAATAAAGAGAGCCAAATGCCGAAAGGGAGACGTTTCGGACAAAATTTTATTTGTCCATCCTCAGTCCTAGTTGGCTTATAAACTAATTAAATTCTATAATAAGATCTTTTTTTTTTTTTAATAAAAAAACATTCACACTTTTTTCTCATTCACACTCACACTCACACACACATTCACACAGTCTTTTCGGCAACTCAGGCCATTTAAGACTTTAGTCGATATCCGTTATAGATTAATATATATATTGGGGGTTCAGGCATTTCTATTTAAGCGTAACAAGATCTTATAGATTCTCAAAGAACATTGACACTCGTCTGTTTTTATATAAAAAAAAAATATACATGTGCACAAATTCGTGCCACAACAACAATGACATCTTTGTGCCTAATTAGTTTATTAGACAACACGGACTGAGGATGGACAAATAAAATTTTGTCCGAAACAGTCTCCCTTTTGTAATTGGCATCCAAAGGCTCTCTTATCTCTTTATTTGCTGCACCTGTACTTAGGATAGGTTAGGTTGAAGTAGCCGTTCCCAGAGAGGGGAAAGCACTTAGGCCAATTAGGCCCTTTGTGATACCACGGTGGGGCTATCCCCCTTCCCTACCCTAAGAGGAGATTACGGCAGGAGGTTTGAATTATTTGAGGCAAGCTGGATTCGAACCCGAGCCGTGATGAGACTTCGGACTTCGTAATCCTCCTCAGGTTAGCCATTGCCTTCTCTGCACCTGTACTTGCTCTCTTCCATTCCATAACATCAACAGCAACTTCTCTTCAACTTATGTTAAAAAATAAAATTTCGACATTTTTGTCTCTGTTTTATTTAAATTATAATTATTTATTAAAATGATATGGATTTGTGTTAAATTTACTTAAAAATGGTAAGATATTCCATATTAAATGTTTCTTAAAGTAGAGTATCATTTTAAAAAAAAAATATCTTTGAAATAACATTTCTTAAATCAAAAGTTTAAAAAACCTTTATCAATAAATAAATAAATAAAAGGCAAGGTTCCATTAATATCTCCCCCCACCCCTTTCCATTGATATGAAGTTTTCACCTTAATATTGCTTTAGAAAAAAAAAAAAAAGAAAGTTTTACATTCTTATTTTATTTTGAACCAACTTGTTCTAAAATATTGCTTGCTAAAGAATTTCAATATTTCTCTCACTATGAAAAAAAAGAAAAAGACTTGGAAGACACGAATTTATGAAGAAATTGTTCAATATCGGCAAAGGGTTCATGTACAGACTTTAATATTTATTTAATTATAGATTTTTTTTTTTTCTTTTTAAGGAACATTCCAAAAAATTTTCTCGTAAGATTAAAATTGAAAATTTCCTTTTGTCTTTTTTTTCTTTTTAATCAACTTTTTCTGGAGTATTGAAGAAAATTGAGTTTTTTTTCTTTTTCTTTTATGAAGAAATTAACTGCGTAAATTAATCACTTCTGTTGCACGACAGGCGTAAAAAAAAAAACGATTTGAAAGTGAAATTAAGAATCTTCTTTTTTTATTTTAACCAAAGAAAAAGACGAATTTTGACGGGAATGACGCTTCGTTTCATATATAGAGCAAATTCTGTTTAAAGTCACGTGTTATTTGTCTGTTACGTTCTCTTACCTATATATATATATATATATATACACAGAGAGAAAGTATTGGATTCATGTTAAAAATTCGATGCCGAGATTTTGACGGAAATACACATTTTGAGTTCCCCTGTAATAAAAGTGACTTTCGCAATATGGTCCAAAATATCAAGTAATTCAAAAATTTGCCAAGAGATGTCAGAATGGTAGCTAATAATATTTAATGCATTTGGTTGATTTTCATTGATCTTTTAACAATAAATACTTTATAAATGCTATTATATATTACGTATCTTTTATAAAAGCATAAAAATATATAAATATAGGCTAATAATATATCGGCTGTTAGACTAGCCTGCCATCTATTGCAAGAATGCTGAACTAATTTGACAGTTGAATTTTTAAATAAATCATCTAAGCTTATTTTAAAAATTTCTTAATTAATATGTGATTAATAATAACAATAAATTCATTTTTAAATTTAAAAAAAATTAAAGATTATTGGGACAGATTGTTTTTTTGTATTTGCTTGATAACAAAAAATTAATTACGATAATTTTTTAATAAGTCATTAAAAAAATTATAGCTCGATGTTCCAATAATCTCTTATGAATTTAATTCATTTAAAAAAATACAGCAATGAAAAATTCCTTATAATAGTCTAGTTTTTTTTTTAAGTACGTTTAGACGTCACTCCTGAACCCCCTTAAGTTAGGCACCCTTCTAGGCCGTGCCATTTGAACAAAATCGGCCAAAGAGTACTTGTATTTTACTGATGTACTTTTTCAGTTTTTTTCGATTTTCTCAAAATTCGCTCTAACGATTTTGATTAAAATTCAAAAATTAATTATTTTTTAGATGCTATGTATATTTTAAGCAAGAAACGGGGAAAAAAGACATCAGAAAAGCGACATTTTGGTGGAAATGAATGAAATATTTACGATCCGGGCATTGGATTCAATTTAAATGGAAATAAAGCTGCCTCTGATAAAATTATCAAACTTTATAATTGGCAAGTTTAAGTGTGTTAGCTGAAATTTGATAACATTTCGATTTATTATTATTTGCTCTATTAAACGTTAAAATTGAACACATTAATTTAATCGAATTATGCAAAAACGTTAAAAGCCATTTTTTTTTTTTTTTTAATGTTCAGGAAATTATTCTCTAAAAAAGATCCCTTTTCACCTTCTCTATCACATACTCTATATAAAGATATATAGGTAAGAAAAAGTAAAAATAGACGATTTTGGTTTCCTTCTATGCACACCATCAATTTTCAGCCCCACATTCAAAAAAAATCATTGTGTGGTTTTATGAAATTACGATGCAAGTGAAACTTTTTTTTTTCGGATCGTAGGCGTTTAACTGAAAATTTTCCAGAAAATTATTCAATTAAGGGTATTAAAATCGCGTTTTTAATCTCAACTTAATAATTGGAAAATGGAAATGATAATGGGAAATCAATAGACGCATGTTAAAGACTGAGAACAATATTTATTTAGTAATTGAAGATTTGAATCATTTTAAATTATTTTAAAAATTATATTTTCTCTTTTATCAATTTAAAAATTGAATAATTAAATTTCACAATTATTTTTTATAATAAATTTCACAATTATTTTTTATAATTCGTCATATATATTAAATTTCAACTTTCATATTTTTGTCGTCACGGCTTGTGACGTCATGGCTTGTAGCGTCACGGCCTTTGGCGGCGGCTTGTAACGCGACATGCTGATAGAAGAGCGAAAAAAATTTATGGCCATCAAATAAAAGTTTCCACTTAAAAAAAAAAAATTTCATATCTAAACAAGAATTCCCTTAAATAGCGAAATGTTGGTTGGATATTCGTGACTCTCAATTCCAAGTTTAAGGTGCTGCATCGATTTCTAGAAAAATAAAAAAAAAAAAACTCACCTCGCTTCCCATCTCTTTAATGTTAGATTTAATTTAAATATGATAAAGGATTTTATCAATTTATTTAATGGGGTTTTTTTTTTTTTTGAATAATGAAGATATTTCACGCATTTACCCCCGTAAAGAAGAATTTATCTTATAAACCACGAGACTCACGAATTAAAATCATTTTAAAAAAGAAATATCAGATGAAATGAATCAACCCGTCAGAGATTAAAATTTCCCCATTGTTCTCACTATGAGAAAATAATTTTGGATAGGGATGATGTATTTAGATGGATAGTTATTTTCACTTTTCTCTTACCTCT